>KZ112756.1:0-26102 GCA_002120305.1 Hypoxylon sp. CO27-5 | reverse complement strand
GGTTTCTGTAGGCATGATCGAATAACTATTGCCTGCGATATCTCAAAGCCCTTTAATTTGTCTGATCCTTGGATTCTCTTCATACGAACCAGGGTGATGCTCATCCATTGCAAAATTTCGAGTTTTATCGAAGCTCGAATTCCAAAACAGAAGCATAATCGTACCTTGCTTGAACAGAGCCTACCTCAAATTCCCTACTTATCGCCTTTCTTGCGAAATCCCGTACCAGTTCGCCGTTCATAATCCCACAAACATAGCTGTCTCCGACGACAAGGTAGTGACCGTCTACAGGGCGCAGAATTAAGGGCTCTTTCACTCCAAAAAGCACTGCGATAACATCACCTGGCTGCATAACGTGAGGTCCTTGCCCCATCCAGCCCCTTTGACTGACAAACGCCTTACTGGGACTGAACATATTTATAACTGTATGGCCCCATTCTAAATCGTAACCGGAGGAGATTTCCTCTAGCACTTTCTTTATGGACAAAAATGTAGGCATCTTGTCGCTCGCGGAGCCGGCTTCAGAAGACTGGTAGTGGTCATAGTCTTCCCGTAATAAAGCAGCTAGAATTAGAGTCAGAATTTTATATTCTCCTGCCGTTATTGTGAATTTCGAAGGGATGTTGATTGTCAGGTCAATTGTTTGACATATTGCCCCCACAAAAGGGATTTGGGGAGCATTCTGAGGTTGATAGCTCCCAGACTGTCGCATGATAGTTCCAACCACTGTTTCAAATGCTTCTCGTAGTCGTGACACTTCTTGCTTCTGCTCATAATCCGCATCTTTTCCTTCACTACTACCCTGGCCGGTCTCTGACTTTGCGGCACTGTGATCCTCATCATCACTGTAGGTAGTTTCAAGATTCGGACCATTATGTCTGCCTTGAATTAGAAACTCTCGGTTCATCTTCAGTCTTTGTGGGGTTAGAATATGTCAGTCTTCATGAGAAGCATACCTGTCATCATGCTCCAGACCACTCGTAGAGATATTATCCTCGGCCAGTCTGAGCCTCTGGTTGATAAGGCTAATGAGTGAGTCGCTAGAAAAGCACTTCGCACATAAGTCGTCAAACTGTTCTCCGTGCACTGATGCATGCTTCCACCAAAAATCGAGGCTTCGGGAAAAGGACTCTGGCCAGGATGGGTATTCGACAAACTGGACGCTATCGAGCAGAATACCGCGGGCGAAGAGAGAGAATCCTCTGAATACTACTTCGTATTTTATGTCCATATCAGCCCTTTCTTCGCGTCCATTCCCACAACGAGATCCAGATACGATGATGCTACGCATGAATTGGTCGTCTTGACGGTCGAAATCGGGTACCCATGAAGCTTCCGGGATACTCCATTTTCCAATATCGCATGTGCACGAATTCGCGGAACAAGAGTCCACTGCACATGGATTCCATGTCAACATGCTGAGGTCCGTTGAAAGAATTATTGATACCATAGCATCTCGGTAAACCTCAGAGGTTGTCTTGCGATAATCGACCTCAATTTTCACATTGTGGCGAGGACAAAGCATGCCAAGGAGACCGTAGACTCGGTCTCGACTATTAGAGGCGTTCGCCCTGATGCTTTGCGCAAGAGCTTCGGATATACTTAAGCCGCACGAGCGGCGTCGACGTTGGTGGAGAACTGCTCGAGTTGATTGAATACCAAAAAAAGGACTATCAGCTACCTTTTGAAAGCGATCTGAAATAGTTTTATCGTCTTGATTCTCACAGTAAGCCACGCAATGTGCCGGTGTGTAGCTGGAGAAGAAGTCCCGAATTAGCTTAAAGGCTGCAGAGACGGATCTCCAAGCTATTCTGTGTGAACCACAAAAGAAAACTGGCTCGTCATATGGCAGCGCAACTTCTTGCAAAATCCAAACTCTATAGAACCATCGGAGTTCAAAGAACTCAACTAAGCCACGGCTTAGAGGTTTCACGAGGTTGGAATCTTTTGGGTTTTTATCACGCATGTACTTCCCGAGCGGGTCGCATGGACCGAGTTTATCGTCCATGACATCCACCAGCTTCTCCTCTTCAATACCGTGTTCTCCGATGTAGTCGAAGAGATCGAAGACTATTTCCATATTCTTTGTTGAGTCCCCAAGCCAGATAATAACTGCTTTGCCCGACGTGTAAATATCGACCATGAGTGGAACCTGATCGTTTTTCTCGTCCATCGAGTCCTGATTGATACAAATTGCATCAATCCAGATAACGGTGGTGTCTTGGGTATCTCGTATTTGTAGGATTGCATGATGAAGTGTCTCTGTAACACTGATGTTCTCCTGGCCGAAATGAATGACTGCGTCACTTCCGTCGGCACACCAAGTATACGAGAGTGCGATGTACTCGGATTGATTCCCGAGGCTAGTAGTAAAAAGCTCAACATGAACGGGCTCTGAGCCCTGTCCAGGAAGAATCTTTAGGAGCCTGATCTCCTTTTTGCTAAGATTAAGCGGTACAAGGTCGTATACGGACATGGCTGCAGAATTAGGCTGTGGAGAGAAGCCTTCCCAAATGGTGGTCTCATATTGGAAACTGCTATCTACTGCAGTGAGCGTCAGGACTGGTTAAGTATCTAAATGGATTGTGTTACTGGAATGTTCTCGGAAATAGCGGCAAGGGGCGTACGTCTACGCAAAATAGGGCTTAGTTTCACATTAAAGCGTGACTTCGGGCTAGTTGCCTCGATAATATTAGGCAACTACATGTAGGGACCTTAAAACATAGGACGCCACTATATCATCATGGTGTCGACAATGACCAGCAAGTGTATCACATCCTGCTCAGTTGCCTCACGATGCGCCTTACATTACCTTGCAGCAGCCACTGAAACGTGTCGTTGTGTTAGGCCATTTTCACGATCATACTACAGGTTTTATATATGATGAAGTATCAATCATGTCATACTGTGCAATGAGGCATTTTATAATTGGCTAGCCTAGGGTGCCGTAGTCGACCTCCGTCCCAGATGATCTGGGCCAGATCGACCACCGTCCACAGACCTAGTCTGAGCCTTGTTCTGGACGACGCTTCATCTTGGCGCGTAAGCAGCCACAGCGCAGTAGTGTTCTTTATATCAAGATCTTACGACGAACTTACGACGGAACGGGCCTCATTCTGTCTAACGGAGGCATAGATCTTGACCGAAGACAATTAGACATTTAATTCTTACCAAATGTCAGAAAAATTAGCTTTAAGGTCTCTCATATTCTTATGAATCTTTTGAGATAAGGTTACTTCAAAAGCTATCGGTGGATAAGTTACCTAACTTCTAGTGTGCTTCTCCTTTCCTCTATGTCATAGCTTTCTGCATATCGCTTTCGTAGATGCGCTTCCACTGCCACAGGCTGGTGCAGAGGGGTGTCTCCAGGTTCGATACAAGTGGAAATACACTCGATAACTTGATCCAATAAGCCTTCGTTAAAGAAAGCCACACTGTACCTATCTTTACATGACACAGGAGAGATTACGCGGTGCAATGTTGACGTATATTGGCCATTCGTCCACTGTTCCATCATGTCGCCAATATTAACAACGTACGCGTCTTCGACATACGGTACAGCATTCCAAGTGCTAGTAGGCCGGTGAAAAACCTCTAGGCCACCAACTAGAAAACTTGTCAGCCCATAACTCCAATAGATGGTGTGTTCCTCACTATCATCCTGAAGTAGCAACGTCATAGCACCGAAATCTGTATGGGCGCCAATTCCACGCGACTTCCCTGCCTTTTCAACACTAACCCGTGGATATCTATGTGTTCGACACAGCGAGATAGCTAGAATGATTAGATATTAGAATTATTATATGTAGCGATCTAAGAGGGTTGAGTTCCTAACAATCTCGACTGCCCGCAAAAGCATCAAAGTAATGTTCGTCAAGGCGCAAGCTTAACGCCAGCAGGCGAAACATCTTCACACTCAGGCTCCGCATCGCAGCGAAGTACTCTTCCATAGTGGACCGGAACCCAGGGCAATCATCTTCATCAGGCCACAAATTAGGGCCTTGTAGAAATCTTCCGGGTGGTAATTCGGGACCTGTCGTGAAGCCCTCTTTCTGATCTTCGAAGCCATTCTCCAACATCTGGACCCCGACAGCTTCGTAGCCCCGCGCACCATTCAGGGAGAGGTCGCGGCGCAGCGCTAATTTCTTAGCCAAGGGGAGAGAATAGAAATGTGCAATCTTGGCGAATAGGCGAGCTCGGAGTTCGGCAGGGACGTCATGCCCGACGATTTGGAAAAACCCAGGGGCGCGACACGCAGCGTGTAATTCTTCCGCGATTCGAGATGTTCGAAACGGCTCGCCCGCGATATAGCCAGATATATCAATCACGGGGATTATGACATCGGGCACTTGTTCGATGGCCATCTTCAAATCAAGCAATTCTTAGATAAGGTGTAGAAGCGATTGAAATCTCAAGAGGGGGTTTGAGATACGCTGGAGATAAGCGGCACTGACTTGGAAGAATTTTAGAAGTAATGTTTCCTAGATGAGATCACGTTGAAGTCGGTTATATTATTCGACTTACAGTCACTTAGGTGATGAACTTTCTTAGGTACATGAAGGTAGACGTATACCTACCAGGTACCTAGGATGAAAAATAGAAACGTGTTAGTGTTCGTGGTATCTTAGACGTCTTGTTAGCTACCTACGCAGTCGGACCCGGGTGGGGTCTGGTAGACCCCGGTCCCGACTCAAGAAGCCTCTGTAATCACCCGGCAATGCGCCTTGGTGGTTTCAGTTCGGTAACACTCTAACGGTCAAAGCTGATTCATACACATCCATGTATTGCTATGAGAGTTTGGCTATATGCAGTGTCGATAAGTGTACCGTAGTAGTAGCACTATTAGAAACCCCAAAATCATGCACTATCAATTATAGGCGCCTTTAGATACTTGAAATTAGCCGACCGAATCCCCTACCCATAACGATCGGCTAAATGTCGACCGAGCAAGTGGTAGGAATCATTGAGTGCTGCGCTATCTTGGCTCAATCGAGAACGTATCTCTCTGTTCGTTACTTATAGATAAGATTAACCCATAAATCAGAGAGCCATATTTGAATGTATAGAGGTTACGACGAATTCCTTTCTAGGAAGGTCATATATCAAGCCCCATAATCTACGATAGCATCGACAATAGTGTATATAACAAGTAGACTGAACTAAAGCAACGCTATTCAAATTTTCCTCGGCTTTGGCAATATCATAGCACCTGGGCAGCTTGCAATGAGTGGCCTCTTACAACTATGCGGAGTTGCGATGCGGGGGTTGTTCTGGTACACGACCACAGCATGGCTTGTAGTAACCGCTTCAGCAAGAGCTCACCCGAGCCCCAGAGCAGATATCTCGACATGTAAACTAGCCGCGAACAGCAATGTATACCTTAGCGCTGGGTTTGGATACGAATTGAACTGCGCTCCCAGCACGGGGACCCTAAACGCCTTCATGATCTTCGTCGACTTTGACGATCAACAAGCCATCGAGACCCCTCAGAGTCTACACGATTTCTTCTTGCCGGCCGCTGCGCAATGGTACGCGACGTCGTCGTACGGCGCGCTGACACTGAATGTCACCGCTGATACGTCGCGCTTTTATCGTATGCCCGCTGCCGCCGCATCGTACGGATGGGCGCGTGGCTTGAGCTACGAAACCCATCAGAAGTATATCCAGGATGCACTAGATGCGTACGGAAAGACGATTCCGCCCACCGACGTGCTGTACGTGGTGCCCACGGCGAACGCTGCCGCCATCTCTTTTTCGCCCACTTTCATGGGAGATGTCACGACGCGCAGTGGGGTATATGTTGCTAAGAAATCGGTAACATTTGGCCTCGACGCTTATAAAACCTGGAAGTATCTCGTTTTGAACCATGAGACGGGCCATACCATGTGCTTGCCTGACTATTATCCGTTCAACGGCAGCGCGACGGGTTTGTTCATAGGGGGTTGGGACTTGATGGGGCTTATTAGGTGAGGAGCAACTCAATCGAACTCCACGATGGCAATTGGGCTGAAATAGACGCAGTGGGCCGAGTCCCGATTATTTCGCATGGGATAAATGGCGATTGGGATGGCTAGCTGATGAGCAAATCGACTGTGTTGCCGAAGCGGGCTCCACAAGGCATAGATTGACTCCGCTAGAGAAGGCGGGAGGTTCAAAGGCGGTCGTCGTCAAGCATAACAGTACGAACGTGTTAGTAGCGGAATTGCGCACAGCGAGTGGCCTCGATTCAGCATCCTGTTCAACTGGCGTACTCCTTTATACAGTCTCGACGACAACTGCTACTGGAGAAGGACCTGTTCGAGTAGTCGATGCGACACCTGGATCGAGCGGGTGTGCAGGTGATAAGCTGAACGACGCCACATTATCGTTGAAGGGGACGAGCTCATATAGTGTCTCCGAATGGGGTGTTAAAGTAACAGTCCTGAGTGAAACTGCTGATGGAGTTGAGATCCAAGTTGAAGTCTCGTGATGTAGACACCTTCGATAGTTTCTTCCAGTATTGGCTTGAAAAGAGTGGCTGTAGATGACTGGAAAGCCTTGGCATCTGGTATAAGTTTTAGTGCATGTCAACCGAACATATCATTGTCTATTTATCAGGACGCAAGCAGATTATAAACGTAGTCCCCAACAAAATATCACTTATTATAATGTGACAAACGACTTTTTCTAATGAGGTAAGATGGATCTTCTGCGGCACAACTTGCCAGCATCGCACGGTTGTAAGAGACCCTGTAGTTTAATCGCACTCCGGGAGATGTAGACCCCTAGTTTGCTAAGCACTCTGCCCTAAATTAGCCAGGCAATTAGGTGGGTATGCTGCGCCCCTGGGCGTCCAGACCGGTTTCCATTATAATATTCTTGGAAGTCGCACACACACGGCTGGGCACGGCTATGAGACAAGAATTTCAGCCACGAGACGGCTTCGTAGTCAATCAACGATAGGGGTAGGTAGGTATTTATGGTTGGTTAATAAGCGCCTCCGGGTCCGCGAAACGGGTCTTGATTCTATCACCACCTCATATTGCGTAGGTAATTCTTAAGTTATGCATTATTGGTGCTCTTGGGCTAAGAATCCTTCGTACCCTCTGGCCTATGGTGAGTATCTAGCTAGTTCGCGTACGGAATAGAGGCGTTCCTTGGCATCGCAAGCATTCCACTTCGCCTACCACAGCCCAGAAGCTGACATGCCGCTAATGCGGAACCGCTATCCACACGAGAATTATTGCCTTATTCGGTAGGAAGACAGGGTCATCCCGTAACCGAATCGAATTTCGATTCGCGCAGAGCACGACGGGCGAGACGGCGCTTGACAGGGCTGACAGGCCACTTTTACACCCACTGGTTTCATCAAGGATCTGCTTTTTCTCCTCTCCTTCTGCCCTTCGCCAATGCTCACTCAACTTTACACCGTAATTTTCCTTTGTCTCGTACTGGATGCGACAGACGCGTCCGTCTGTCTGTCCTAGCAATCATGAATTCCTCGACGGATAGGTACGAGTACAGCACGCTGGAGGTGGACACGGAGGCGCAAGAACAAAACCAAAAAGCATATGCCGCCTCAGCAGCGGCTGATCAAGCGCCGGAAGTTAATCCGCACGCGAATCCAGATTTCAACTACCCCGAAGTTGTCGGCGGCGATGCCCCAAGAAAAGGAGTAGATCCTACCCTCCCGGAAGCAGTCCAAACGCCGGGGACGGATTCGGAGAAGATATTAAGTACAACAGAACCGAGAATATGTGGAATGCGAAAGAAGATATTTTGGATTGTAGTCATAGGAGCCGTGGTGGTTATCGCGGCAATCGTGGCGGGCGTCGTCGCAGGCGTAGTGACGAGTAGGGATAATGATTCGGGTTCCGATTCTACCAGCGGTCAGAATGGGGCTGCGGGGGCGACGGACAATTCCACTGCTCTGTTCGCGAATACAAAACTCGCGACTGCGAATTTCACGGACGGGTTAGGGAACGAAAACTACCTTGTGGCCTACCAATTGAATAACGGGGCCTTATATATGTCAGCATGGAACTCATCGCATGGAAGTTGGGTCGTTTCGCCAATAGTGGATGGGAAGACAAATAACTTGGGCTTGGATAGCGTGAGGAAAGGGACTGCATTGGCACTGGATGTTTTTGCCTATAGTAACTCGGTGAGTGTTAATATACCGTGCAGAGGACACGGTAAAGGTCGGACTGCTAATGATTACTAGAGACGTGATATTCATATATACTGGCAACTCCCAGACAGCGGTGGACTGGCCACGATCAAGGCCCTCACCTACAACGGTACAAAGGGTGTTCAAACACATTCAACAATACCCGCCGCAAACTGGGTAGACTCGGCAGCCGGAAACAGCTATATTTCTACTGCTGGCTCCTCGCTCGCCTCATACGGGAAACAATGCGACTTGTGCAACCAGTACACGTATCTCTACTGGCAGACCTCAAATGGGATTAGAGAAGCCAGTTATCAAAACGCCAGTCAAGGCTGGTATAGCAACAACAACGTCATCCAAGTTGACATATCGCCTCCGTCCGAAAACAGCTCCATGGTCCAGGCGCACGTGGCCGCCGCTACGACCGACGGCCACAGGAGCATGAACCTTTTCTACCGCTCGACTACCAGCGCCCTATCCCAGATCGTCAATGGTGATGGTCGGTACGTGGGGCACACCTTAGGCCGGGACGTAGGACCCGACACTACGATTGCTGCGTTTTCGACGGGGTTCAATGAGACCAGTACGGGCTGGTCCGAGCCGCTAGGCTTCCAGGTTCTCACTATGGATCCTGCCGCAAATGACGGGGTCCAATTAACATATTACAAGGGGAGCAGTTGGACTGCATCCAGCAGCGAGGTCCAGGACTTGTCAGATTGCACGGCCCTTGGGACGATGGTTGCTAACCACGCCAGAAGAATATATTGCTTGGTTAACGGAGACAGGAATGCCACAGAGATTGTCGAGTATGCTTGGCAGGGAAACCCGGATGATACTTCGACGTATTCGAGTTACAGTAGGATAGGGACTGTGGTTACCACTGTATCATAATGGAAAAAAGGAAAAGGGATTTTAAGATTCACTGTTCATAATATAATTAGGCATACGCAGCGTGTTGCATTTGGTCATTAATTTTACTGGCTTGCGCCGTGGTATTCTATCTAGCCTTATAATGTGCGAGCGGATATCTTCCGCCGGGTTCCTCAGATAATCATCCCTTGTTCCTTGAGTACGCTAACTCAGGCATCGAGCTATGTGATAGCTCCACTTCGTAGGTATAATCTGCGCGGATGCACCCCCTTGAGTTTGACTCGTCCTCAAGACGCTCCCAATCGTGGGGATGGGTTGCATGTACCGTCGTTATGGTGAAGCCGACGTCAGTCGGGTTGGTAAACACCCTCCGATTGATGCGGTCCTTGACAGGAGCGCTACCAAAAGTCACTAAACCCAGCGGACCCGGTGACGGACACGAGTTTTGTTTTCGAACCCGCCTCATGATTAGCTTCTGCATTACCGGGATGGAGCCGGCAGTCAGCCCAACGCCGACTTCGATGTTACCCCATAGGACGATGTGCGCAATCCAATCTATATGTTGAGATAAATGTTAGAAATATTTTAATTTCAAACAGCGAAGTGTATATGACTTACACAAGATCTCGGGGTCGCTATAGTAGTTAGTGTAAGAGGCGCGAATCATCGTACAGACAGAAGCGAATGAGCCAAAGGACAAAAGTAAGGTAACCATGACCTTAGTTCTAGGCCTGAGCTGGGTTTTCCACAGTATGATCCCGGGTAGTATAGCACACGCTATATCAGTAGCGATTGTTATAGACGTGGACGTATAAGAAATGCCGGCTATAACAGCTGAACTCGAACATTTTGCTTTGCCGTCGTATTTTAGGTTGACATCCCAATTGGCCTCGATAGGGTGGCACATTGTCAAAGAGCTTATAACGGTGAGCAGGAACGATGAGATGCTCAATGCTAGCAAGGCGTATATGGCGCAGCGGATGTGCGGCATTGTGCTGGCTAGCCGGAGCAAGGTCATTGAAATGGAGCTTTTCACAGAAACAAGACTAGCCGAAGAGACCATCGTCCATATTACCAAGTACTTCGTTGCCTCTACTTGGTGAGAATATGTAATGTTCTCGTTCCGGTCGCCGAGGCCAAGAAACACATCCTTGCAAGCGAGGATGACATTGACGATGTATAAAATCTGTTAGTTGTTAGATAGGGGCAACGGAAGCTAGTCGATTCCAACCACAATACTGACCAGTCCGCCAAACATCAGTCTATCGTCCCACCAAATTGACTTCTCAAACCACCGTACATATACTCTAAGACATACAACCACCGCCGAAATCACGCCAAACAGTATCGACGTGACTATTATGGCTAGTCCGATCCCATGTATGGGAGCTGTGTTGGTCTCATCCATGGTGTTCGAGGACAAGATGAGTGCGCTGTTTCAGTTCGATGTCTTAAAAAACCTAGCGTGGACCGCAAGGGGGTGCGCGAATAGGTAGGAAACGACAGTGAGCCGAAGATGTACACTTTCGTTTGGTCAATAGTCCAAGCCAAGAGCTTCCGTACTCCGTGGGGCGTCCTTGATGGAACAGAAGGAGCTTTGAATTATAACAAGAATACGACATTGAGACGGCAAGCTGCTAGCCCTCTAATGAAGCCGTTGCGTCAACCCGAGAAAGTGATCATAAATTGTGCTCGGACCCTAAATGACCGGAAGAGTCTAACCGTCGGATCCAAGACTTATATGGAGGTAGTGCCTTGCATTAGGATTTCGTGCATCCGATTAGTGCTACATTCTGTAGCATTCGAGGTTGAAGGGTCATCGTAGTCGAGAATTGTGTGGATATTTATGTTTTGATCCAAATACCTAGGCTCTAACCCTATTAAAACCACCATCCGCGGTGCACGGAAATCTCGCGGAAGCTCCCCGTTCACCAAGTAAGGGTGGGAAAGCTACAGATCATACCGTAAGTAACCAACAGTGCGTCATACAAATTAGGAAAGGTCCTAGAGCTTGTATTCGGTCAAGCCTAATAGAGATTAGTTCAGACAAAGAATCCCCAAATTGATGAGGTCAAGATCCTAGAAAGTCGAGCTAGTATGAGACATCAGGATCCGGTAGATTGGTAACGAAACCACCGGAGGCCAATCTGCGTCGCCGAGACAGGACCTTTACTTCTTATCCCGTCTCTCGGGCGCAACAACCTCGTGATCCTTATTTACCTATACATATTGATTTTTCAGCGTCCTATTTGTTTCCGTCAGATCTTGAATTATCCCGTTCCGCCGGGTAATGGAAATTATACCCCTATTCCCTCTTGGGATGTGGCATTGCGAGATACGGTGCTTACCTAGTACCTAAGGTAGTTATTCAGGAATCGGATTGATGCCAACGGTGTCTTTGTTGCTAATATAGTAGACATTGTTGTTAATTGTTACTGGCAATGACTGGACCCAACAGGATGGATTACGCCACCTGCCGGAGACAAATCCAGTAATCATAACTCAGCTAATGGTCCAGAATCAAATTTTACGAAGACCCAATAGGATGGATGACCCGCCGTTGTC
Organism: Hypoxylon sp. CO27-5; assembly: GCA_002120305.1. Classification (NCBI taxonomy): domain Eukaryota; kingdom Fungi; phylum Ascomycota; class Sordariomycetes; order Xylariales; family Hypoxylaceae; genus Hypoxylon; species Hypoxylon sp. CO27-5. The sequence continues at coordinate 14,518 of KZ112756.1, read as the reverse complement.
CGCTTAATACTTCCCAAGCCCTGGTACGGTAGAGTCTAGTAAAGTCCAGGGGTGTCTAGTACGCCTAAAAGTATGATTCTCTTGTCATTTCTTTAGAGAAACACGTTTTACAATTGCCGTGTCTTACGAGAATAAGTAATACCCTATCTCGTAGCCTGTTGAGAATAAGTAAGATTCCCAGTGCAAATGAGTCCAACTCTGCGATATTCAGCTTGTCTTTCTGTGTTCCCAACAGTAGGCCAGCCATACTTCGCGCTTTGTCTACCCTCAGATATGCACCCAACAGAATAGTATATGAAGTATGCCGAAGTCGGCCGCATGATTAAGGCTAGACTTTTGCCAAATTAAAATAAATCATCTACAATTACCTAACGGTCGGCTGTTATTGGCAACTACGAAGAATTGCTTGGAGGAGTAGATTGCTACTTAGTGATGTGAAGTCAAGACTATTCTGCATGCCTAAGAAACTTCTCGTCATAATAAATTACCCCCAAGGTCAGGATAGCCTACCTCCTAAGACTGGGGTTCACAATGATGCTTCGTACCACATATGTTGCTTAGGAAGGTCATTCATTCTACAGCAATGGTAGGACCGGGGAAGAGGCACGTCGTCGCGTAAGGATCTATCAACCCATCTAAGCCGAGGGTGGGGTATGCGACGGGAGGCTCCTTTGTCTACCCTGTCTTGGCCCAGACCTGGCCGGCTCCTCCATGGCTATACATCTGAGCAGGTATTCCTTAGTACCTGGTAGGTCTCTCAGCAGATAAGATCTCTAGCAGGTATGAGCTGTCCGAATCTAATAATTGCGCGACATCATGTGTCGGGTTACTATACTTTATATGGCTTGGAGATTGTCTGTTGGAATGGTGAGGGCACTACCGAGACGATAACCAAGTTGGTCTGTCTAAGATGTCTGTTCTTGGAGATTCTCGCCATTAAAGACCCTACCGTTATAAGTTTGCACTTTATCCAATAATATTGGTAATCCAACCGGGGTCTGTCGGTGGTGTTGTATCCTGCTCGATGAGCAAGGGCTACTTCCTAGACTGATCATGCTTGTTCATTAAGACGGTGAAACGGTTTCCTGGGTCTTGAGTTGCCGCTCCCAACAGCAAAAAGCGACCTGGCCAGATGCCGTTCCTAGGTAACATACAAGGATGTGGCTCCTCGGAATCCGGGGAGCCTCTTTCTCCCAGTTCTGAGTACCTAAGGTATCTCATTAATCATCGCTGAACTAAGATAACGCATAACTCGTCAAATAGGAGCTGAACAACTGCACCATAGAAAAATCGCTTATGAATTAGTATTGCCTCGTCTAAATTACAGTAAATAAGGGGTAGTATACCTGTCGGTATACTCCTCACCTATCTCCAGGTGCGTGACAATGGAGAGGTGACGATGACCTAGGATAGGACCATGACAGCTCCAAGACAGGAAAACGCATTCAAGGACTGACTCATGGTTTCTCTAACTTATATTTACTTATTCCTTCTTAGTGGAGTCGTTGGTGAAGTCCTTGTCCCCGTCGTGCAAAGCGGTTCATGGTGCTTCAATTTTTTTGGTGAAAGCATGTTCTTATGTATTGTGCAATAAAACTTAATAAAGATTAACGGCACAAGTGTCTTACTCGTTTTATATCTGTGATGGGGTTCCGATTTGACTCTCTATCTATCCGGTCCTTAGGAGTGATTACCTGCTCTAGGCAGTTACTTCTGCGAATGACGTCAACCTCTACTAAGCGACTTCGTTGAGTGAGATGTGGACTAAGGGCTAACTGTAATTCAAGTGTAGTATCACCTTTACATGTCACTTCATAGCGAGTGAGCACTTGCAAGGTGGCGAGATCGGTATACTAATGTCCTGTGATCTGATGTTTAGAGGTGTGAAAAGCAGCCCCTATCTTGGCCATGTCCGGAGACCACAACCGGATTGCGTAGGTTATCAATTGCAGGGCCCTAAGCACAATCATTCCTATTCACCAACAAATCCAATACATTAAACACCTTCATCCGATATCACGGCACGTATGAGCCAGGCATCCGATGAACCAGCAAAACTCGGATTCGTTAACACCACCAATAGGACCGAAAACCGGTTGAATGTACAGTACCACGAGGTGCCTCCTGGATAGGAAGGGGGAAGGGGGACGATGAACTCCCTCCGAACGTAAACTACCTGATAGTAGTTCATTTCCTCTTTCCACCACCTATGAAAGACCCTTCAAACCCAGCACGGCCCTTGCTCTTTTTAGCACCCTTCTTCTTTCCACCTTTGCCCATGAGCTTCTCCTCTCGTCGTTTCCTGATGTTCTCCTCTCTCTTCTTTTGCTTGTCCTTGATAGCTTTGGCGACGCCTTCCTTTCTAGCGGACCACTCCTTCTCGCTCTTCTTCTTGGCGCTTTCCTTGCGCTTGACGGCTTTCTTCAAGATTTTCTCATCATCCTTGATCTTCTCGCCTTCCGCGCGTCTCCTGGCAGTAAGCCAGAGCTCCTTGTCCTCGACATCCTTTCTCTTTTCCTCATCCATCTGCTGCAGTCGCTTCCTCTGGTTCTCTAACTTCTGAAGAGCTGTTTTTGGATCCGACGGGCCCTTCTTCTTGCCGCTACTTAGGACATGCGAGAGATCATGGGATAATTGAGAACCGTCGCCGAAGCCGACACGACCGAATGAGAAGTTGTTCTCTTCCAGGTCGACAGCGGGGCTGAGTATGCTACCTGGAGAGTTGCGGGCGGATGCTAAGGCCTCTTCACGTTTTTGATCTGCTTCTGCCTTGGCCTGCCGTCTGAGCTCCTTCTTATGGGCTTTTCGCTCTGCTTGCTTTTGACGTCGTGCTTCGATCAGTTCTTGACGCGTACGTATGGGCTTTCCATCAACGTCGGCTTTTCGCGCTTCACGAAGCGCCTGTATCCTCGCGGCAAGGCGTGCTCGAAGGGCTTCTGTGTCACGAGGGATTTTGATATGTTTCGGTTTTTCAGCAGGGGCTGCAGATGATACGGACGTTGTGCTTGGGGCTTGACCGGTTGAGTCGGCGGGTGTGCCGTTGGTATCGAAGACGGGGGATTGGGGTTCTGATGGGGGAGACGGTGGAGAGGTCGGGTTTTGCTCCTCAGCAGCATCATCGAGGCCAGCAACATCGAGATTCTGGATGTCGGAAGGTTCAATTTCTTCTTCATGATCATCCTCGGGATCTTCCTGGTCGATCGTGTCGTCAGCGTTTGCGTTGACGTGAGCAGACTTGACATCGCCGTTTGGTACCGAGTCCGTCTTCGCCGCCCTGGGTCCTAACTTGATCTTGTTGACACCCTTGATGGTTTGTCTTTGGAAGGCTGCCTCTTCTTCTCTTAGTCTCTGCCGTTCCGCCTTTCGTTCTTTTCGCGCGGCCTTCTTCTCTTCCTTCCGTCGCTCTTTTTCACTTAGCTCAGACAGCTCTTCATCCGCCTTCTTTTGCTTCTTCTTGGCATCCTTCAGTGTCTTCTTTTTCAATCCTTCGCCAGGCTTCTCGGTCTCGACTCCCTCGACATCAGACCAACCGTCATCCTCGCCATCCTGCATCTGGTCACGCTTCCGCTTTTTCTGGGCTTGCTCGTCCATGACCTCCTTGACACTTCGATTTAAGGCGCTGTCGGGATCTAGCTTATTGCGCCTAGCAGCGGCGGCCTCGGCTTTGGTCTGCTTTTTTCGCTTCCATTGATCCTGTAATGGGAAATTGACAATGAGCAAACTGCGGGTAGCTTGGCCAAGGTGCTACGTAGAATGACTTACGCTTGTGTCCTCTCCATAGTACATCCTGGCTGGTATCAACGAAAGCAGCCCATCGAAGGACTTCTGGGAGTTGAGGAGGCGCTCCTATCATTTCGCATCGTTGGTTATCCATTCTTAAGAGCAAGCCATGTCCCATCTAAAACGTAGAGAAGCAGAAAGGGTCGGCAGATGAACCAACCTTGAGCGTAGAATCCTCCATGGTGCCTAGACGATTCAGTATCGAGCAATTTCTAACAGTGCTTCCTAATAGCTGGTTATTGAGCAAAACGAGTGGATTCGAATGGCTGGGATTCGTCGAGGCGGGATCACCAAGACCCTTGGAAGACGAAAAAAAAATGAGGATAGAAAAGTCGGTCGCCCACAGCAATGCACCAACGCTAGAAATGGGGCATAGCGCTTTTGGGCTGCATCAAGGACCGCTGCTGATGACTGTTGATTGGGTGAAGTCAGACTCGATTTTTTGCTGGTGGGAAGTTTTTCTAGTGCGGAGCAGATCGCTTACCTTATCTCCTATGAAATCTTGGCGCTTATGTAAAGAGGTGGCTCTTTATCGATTAGAGATTTGGAGCCAAAATTGCGGATGGTAAAGTGGATCTCATCGGAACTCCGAGCATCATTTTCACGGTGTTAGTGGGGCCGTCTACACGTTCACTGAAAGCTAACTGTTTGAACCATGTACCAAGTTTCCCAGACCCTTACGAATAGGCCGGTGAAATATTAACCGCTTTGGAATTCCGTCTTTAACCTTTGCCTACAACTTCATTGAACCGTCTTCCCCATAAGTGCTGTGGTCTCTAAAACTCTCCATTTTCTAACTTGGGATGAGCGACGCGTTCCTGCATCCTAGGCAGACGATAAAGCAAACTATTCCAAGCTAGAAATACTATGTAGAAGTAGCTTCACTGAAAAGAGATTCTATACTAATTGGAAGCTTCAACAGATTAGCATTGTGGGTCATGGATACGGAATGCGAACAAGGAAGCTAAGGCCGACCCTGATATTGAATCGCAGAAGATGTGATCATGAGCCGGGGGTAATACACCAAACCGCTCATCTTCAAGGATTTCAAACCAGACAGAGGGATTGAGGTACGACGTGAATCCTAGTTCATCAGCCAAAATGCCATCGTTCCTGGCTTTAATCGAAGACTGGCTAACCCCTCGTCAAAATGCGCAAAACAGATGTGCGGTCTATTCACTTATCTTCACCAAAGGTCGGCCCCATTTCATTGTCGCTGATTACTAACTTGTCTAGCTCGGGATGTGACGACAAAGAAATTACCATCCGGGACATTTAACCTTCTCCTTTTTTAGAACTCACCCCGGCTAGGTAACATTGCTTTCCAATGAGAGCTAAGTTTTCTATTAAAAGATACGGTATATAAGGTGTTAATCTTATTATATTAGCTTATATATTACCTATTTAGCTATAAGAAAAGTTTTTCTTATATATATATTTTTATTAAGGTGTTTTATATTATATTTAAAAATAATTTTTTAATTATTTATTTTAATATTTTTAAATTTATTATTTTTTATATTTTTTTAAAGTTAAATAATTATAAATGTTTTTTTTATTTAAAGCTTTTTAAAAATTCCTTAAAATTTAAAACATTATAAAATTTTTAAAAAGCTTTTTATAAAAATATATTTTAAATTTATTATATTTTTAAAAACTTTTTTTTTTAAAAAATATTATTAAATATTAATATATTTAATTTTATTATAATTTTTAAAGTTTTTAATTAATATAATAACGTTTTAATTATAACTTTTTTTTTATTTTTTTTAAAATTTATTATAAGCTTTTTAAATAATTATTTTAATTAAATAACCTTTTTAATAACTTAAATTTATTTTATAAATGTAAATTTATAAGTTAATAATATAATAAAGTTTTATTTTTTTAAAAATTAATTTATTACTTTATTATTAAAATTAAATATATATTTAAAAATAAATTTTTAAATATTTAAATTTTTAACTTAATTAATATTTATATATTTTATAAATAAAGTAAATTTCCTTTAATATTTTAAATATAAGTTTTTTATATTTTATAAGTAATAAAAGATTTTTTTTACTATTAATTAATAATTATTTATAAAGTTTATAAAATATTTATTTATAAATAAAATAATAAATATAATATTTAATTTTATTTTTATTATAAAATATATTAATAATTTAATTTTAAATTAATATTTTTTTCTTAAATCTTTTATATATATATAATTTTTTTTAATTAGTTATAATTTAATTATACTTATTAAAATGTTATATATTTTATAATTTTATATATTATAAAGTGTTAATATTTTTTAATATATTTTTATTAATTTATTTTATATTTTTTAATTTTAATATTTAAATAATATTAATAAGGTTTTAAGTTTATTATTTATAAATAATTATTAAATATTAATTTAGTTTTATTAATTTTTTAAATATACTTTTTTATTATTAAAAAATTATTTATATAAATTATAATGTAAATATTTGCTTTTTAATTAATAAATATTTTATAATTTATATTAATAAACTTATATTTTAATATAATAAAGTATTTACTTAATGTTTTAAATTAAATTTTAAGTATTTATTTTAATTTATATAAGGCCTTTTTAATTTATATATACGTTTTAAGTTATTTTTTAATTCTTTTAATTATTTAATATAAATTTTTTCTTTATTTTATTATAAAAAAATGTTATTTTAACATTTATTTATTTAATTTTTAAATTAAAAATAATTATAATTAAAAATAATATTTTATAACTTATTAACTTAATTATTAAAGCGAATGTTTTAAAATAGTTTATATTATATATTTATTTAAAGCTTTTAATTATTTAATATACCTTATATTTAATAATTTTATTATTAAAACTTTTTTTAGCTTAAAAATTTACTTACCTTTTAAAATATTTATTTTATTTATAATATTAACTAAGGTTTAAGTTTTATTAATAATTAATAATTAAAACTTTATTTTTATTATTTCTTATTATTTTAATTAAAAAAAGTTTTATTTTACTTTTTTAAGTGTTTATAATTTTTTATTATTTTTTATTACCTTTATATTAGCTATTAATATAAGTGAAATATATAATATATATAATTAATTATTTTTTTAAATACTTTATTTTATAATAAATATTATAATTTTAAATGGCTTATAATATTAATATTTAAGTTAAAATTTAAAAAAGTTTTTAAAGTATTATTTATTAATTATGTTTTTTCGTAAGTTATAAAGCTTTAATTTTTACTAGTAATTTTATTTCGTTATTTTTTAATAAGTAAAAAGTTTAATATAAATTTAACTAATTTTTTATTTAATTTATTAGTTTAAGTTTTTATAAATATTATTATTAATTTTATACTTTTTTTATATTAAAGTATATATTTTAAACGGCGATAATAATAATTTCCCTTTAATTATTAAATACTTTATAAATAAAATTACTTTAATAATTAAGGAAAATACTTTTATTAGCTTTTTTATTTAACTTCTTTTACTTAATATTAGTTAAAAAGTATTAATGTTTTATTTTTAACGTTTTAATATAAAATATATTTAATTTTTATTTATAAATTATTTATTATAATATTATGTTAAGTTTATTATATAAGTTTTTATTTTTAAAATAATTAACTATTTATAATATTTTAAGCTAATAATGCTTTAAAATATCGCTGCTAATTATTATTAATAATAATTTATTTTTAATTATAATATTTAAGCTTTTTATTATATTATTACTTTAATATTATTTAATAAGTAATTATTATATATAAATGTTATACTTTTTCTTTTATTTTTTAATTAAATTAAAGGTAAATTTATTAACTTAGTTTAAATAAATTATTTTATATTATTAATCTTAAGGTTTTTATTTTTAAAACGTTTTAATAAACTATTTAATATAATTTTATACCTTTTATTAATTTTTTATTAAGTATATTAAATTAAGTTAGCTATAATTATTAACTATTATAAGCTAATATTTTTCCCTTTTATAACCTTTAATATAAAAAGATTTATATATATTTATAAAAATAACATTTTTTATATATTTGCCTTTAAATAATATGCTTTTATATAAGCTTTCCCTTATTTATTTATATATATAAGCTTTATAAGTATAATATTTTTATATATTATTTATATTTTAAATAATATGTTTAAGCTTTAAAAGGAATTATTTATTAAAATATTTTATTTTTTAATGCTATAGTTTTATTTTAAAACTAATATTATATATTAAAAGTATTAATTATATAATATTTTAAGTTTTAAAGGTAAAAAGATTATTAAAATATTATATTAAAATTATTATAAGGAAGTTTTTTAATAATTTAATTTAGGAAAAATTTTAATATAAAATAATAATAACTTTATAATTAAATAATTAAATAATAAAAATAAAGTTAATCTTTAAGTTAAAAGTATATAATATATTTTAAAATGTAATTTATATTAAGCTATTTTTAATTATATATTTTTTTAATTAATTTTATATTTAAAACTAGTATTTTTATTTTATTAATACCATTAATAATTTAGTTTTTAATTTTAAAAATAAATTTAAAGTTTAAAAATTCTTATTAATTAAAAATTACATATTAATTATAACTTAAATTAAAAACTTAAACATTTATTAAAAAGTATTTTAAAATTAATATAATTATTAAATAAACCTTTTTTTTAAATTATTAAAAAGTTTTCGTTAAATAAATAAAAATGTTATTATATTTTTATTATTTTTTTTAAAATTTAATTGTTTTTTTAAGCTTTTAATCCTTTTTAAGTTTAAAGTATAAGTTTTAATATTTTTTACTTAAATACCATAGTTTTTTATAATAGTTATATTTTTTAACCTTTTTAATTATCGCTTTTTTTCTTTTAATTAATATTTTAATTAATATTTATTTTTTCTTATATTTTTTTTATAACTTAACTATTATAATTATTATATTTTCTTTTAATTAATTAAATCTTTTTTAATAAATTTTTTTAACTTTTATTAATTAAATTATATTTATAATTTTTAATAATTTTATTATATATAATGTTTAAAAAATTTACGCTTAAACTAAGTAATTTTCTTTTAAATTATATATAAAATATATTATAAAATAACTAATAAATAACTTATATTTCGTATTAACCTTAATATATTTTTTTTATATATTTAAAATTTTCTTATTAAAAGCTTATACGTTATTAAAATTATTAAGTTTAATAGCTTTTTAACATTTTATTAATTAAAATAATAATAATATTTTTTTATTAAACTTTTTTTTTACTTAAAAATACTTTTATTATAAGATTTTTAACTTAAGTCATTTATTTTAAAATAATTAATAATATAATTTATAATAATATAATACCTTTACGTTATATTATTTTTTATTATATATATAAGTAAATAAAAGCTTTATTTACTTTAAAAAAAGTATAAAAGTAAAGGTATTACCTCTTATATTAAATATAAATTAAGTAAAAATAAAATTAATAATACTTTTAAAACGTTATTAAATAAGTTAAAAATTATATATATTATTATAAAAATACTTTATATAAGTATAATAGTTATAAATAATTAAAAAAGCTTAATTAAAAATATAATTAAAAATAATTTTATATTTTATTTTAAGTTTATATATATTATAAGTAAATTAATTATAAGTTATATATAAAACATAAAAAGTTATTTTACCTTTTTAAAAAATAATAACATAATTATTAGTTATAATAAAAGTGTATTAAAAGTGATTTAAAAGTTTTAAACTAAGAAATTATAAGAAAAAAATAAAAAAATATTAAAAAAAAGAAATTATTTATAATTATTTATAAAAATAAATAATTATTATATATTTAAAATTAAGTAATAAAAGCTTAATAGCTTTTAAATATTATTAAAATAACGTTATTAATTAATTAAACGATAGTTTTAATTAAAAACTTTAATAAAAAAAGGTTAACTTTAAAAAATAAATAAAGCCATTTAAACAAATAATTATTAAATTAGTAATATATTAATAACACTTTAATATAATATAACTATAAGCTTTTAATACTTTAAAAATATATAAAAGTTTAAAGCTTTTATTAATAATAACGACTTTATTTTTCTTTATTTTTTTATATTTATTCCTATTAAAAAAATAAGCTTTTAAATTAAAAAAGTAATAAACGATATAATTATATAATATAAGCGAGGAAACATTAAAATAAAATAAGTTTTTTTTAATAAAACATAATTTTTATTTAAAAATTTACTAAGTAATAACATTATATACTTTTATAAAATAAATGTTTACTTTAAAATAATTTTATATATATATAAGCATATAATATAAAAATAATAATAATAATAATAATAATAATAATATTATTATATATATAAATATTTAAATATTTTTTTTAAAATATTTAATAATTAATTAAATATATATTTATATTTATTATATATTTTTATAATTATAATTATATTACGTTATTACTTATAATAATTATTTTATTTTTAATAATAATATTATTTCTTTTATTATAATTATTTATATTTTAAAAATAACTTTATATTATTCTTTAATTTAATATATTTAATTAATATAAATAAAAGTATTATTATTATAAAATAATAAATAAAATTTATAATTAATATTAAAATTATTTTATAACTTTTATTTATAAATTTTCGTTTATAATTAACGTTATAATATTATTTTTAATTTTTAAATTTATTAAAGTTAAAATTATAACCTTAAATAAATCTTTATTATTAAATATAATAAATATAAAAAATAATTTTTTTATTATTATATCGTTTTAATTATTATTATTTAAATTTAAAATAAATAAACCTTTATTATTTACTTTTTTTTAAAAGTTATTTCTTTTTTTATTTTATATATTTTAAATAATATTAGTTAAATATAAATAATACTTTATTATTAACGTTTAAAAACTTATAAACGATTTTATAAACGATTATATAATTTAACTTAAATTAATAATTAATAATTATTTATTTTAATTTATAACTTTTAAATAAAATTAATTTTAATTATAATAATTTAATAATAATATTTTAAAAAAATTAAAATAATATAATTAAATTAAAATTAAATAATATAATAATTTTATTTATTTTTTTTAAAAGGTTAATATATTTTTAACTTAATTTTTAAATTAATTTATATATTTTATATTTAAATTAATTTATTTTATTTTTAAAAGTAAAATATTTATTATTTTATATAAAATTTAAGCTTATAACTTATTAAAAAATATAATATATAAGGTATTAATTTTATTATATTAGCTTATATATTATTTATTTAATTATAAGAAAAGTTTTTCTTATATATATATTCCTATTAAGGTGCTTTATATTGTACTTAAAAGCAGTTCTTTAACCACTCATTTTAGCATTTTCGACCCTTAGTAGTTAAATAGTTAGATGCAAATAGACATTATTAATACCGGTGCTGTCTTATAAATCCTAGATATTTCCACAAATGATTGAGCCTGCCAACCTAAAGATAATATGCAAGAGTGCTCTTCGGGTAGCTCCCAGAAATCATAAAGAGAACTGAATTATCAGGTACACATAGGGGAAAGAAAGATACTAAGTCGTGTGCGAGCACATGTTCTAATAAGGGAAGCTCCTAGCGAATTGGTGGAGTTTTGTGTAAGTCACGATCTCAAAGCAGCAGCGGGACGGGTGTATGCATATATGTTTGCATAGCTTTGGTTTCAGCTGGCTGGTCGCTTTAAGCGTAAGTACCTACGATGGCTGACAATAGTATTAAATTCCCATCGTGCTAATTGGCAGGCAATTTATGCGAAACGCTAGTCGTAGCAAACTTTGGGTGGCAATGGGTTGAGATGAGGATGTTCTTAGACTCGCAATGGTTCTGATATACATTATAGTACCAAAATAATAAGAGCATATTGAACAAGTTGGTGTTGTACTAATAGACCAAAGCTAACTGCGAAGACTCTCGAAGACGTGTAGGTTTTCCTGGTCTGTACCATCATACTACACTCATGGTGACTACAGCAATTGATTGCTAGACACAAACACAACTTTGGTACGAGCCGGTGAACACTCGGATCATCCGAAAATTTGAGGACCGTCGATCACTGGATCCATGCTCCGCGGACAGTAATGATAATATTCGAGTAATAGAACGTGGGTTAGATATTTCGAAAGTGTAAGCCAAGTTGGCATGGGTTCTTTGCATTATGATATACCTATTACGCATTATAATTGTGGTAGCAAAGAAATTTCCCTTCCTACCTAGGTATTACGAGAACATACTTCGGTAGGTGTCGGCCGTGTATCGTTACACTACATCTTGATTCCAGGCACCCACTTATAGCAAATACGAGTCCTTAGAGCCACTGGTGTATAAGGCTCACAGCCTCAATGTGTCTATTAGGGCTGATCCTCTGCATTGCTTCGGAGTTAATATACGAGCCGACCAACCAAGTTCCGGATCCTATCACGGCACTGCCCGTCAACGCCAATCTGTGTACCCCTGCTAGGTAAACGCCACAGCACGACATTGTCTCAGATGCATGAATACGGACAGAATGACCATAATCATATCAGCATTCAAACCTGACGTTATTGTAACGTTGAGGGGCCGCGGGGGTTATCCACTTGCTTCTAACGTAAGGTAAGGGTGTACAACTTAGTATTTCTATCTTCGATATCAACCCTTTAAGTAATCTCGTATCTTATGCCGTCCTCTCGGGGGTTTCTCAAATTTGCCTCTCGGCGCCTACATTTCAGCTGCGAAACTCCGCCTCCTAGATCAGTCACAATATGTATCCTAACATAGGCTTGATTGTGGGGTTTCTATTCATAGTGAGTTTCAGACAAATTGATTGCTTTTTAGAATAGCATGGGCTATCTGAAGACATGTCTCATGTCAAAGGTGGTCATCTACTCTCTTATTCGTCCAAGTTTCTATCGCCTTCAGGACTAAGTTTGACGGCACTTGACCAATAGTATTCGTTGCTCGTGGGATATCTCCGCTCGATATGCTGGAAAGATCCAACATCCAAGTTCTTCCAACCCCAGCGTGCGCACGCTCCTGTATATTCGACGTATCGAATACGACAAGCCGAAAAATACGTCGAGTCCGTGGCGGCGGAGAGATGGACGCCAGGGATCAGGAAGAATCCACCTGAATTATGCATAGGTATTCCCTCGGTGCAAAGAGACGGGATATCGTACCTCAAGTTGACGTTGGGATCTCTCCAACATGGTCTGAGCGCGGGAGAACGAGCGGGCCTGCGTTTCGTTGTCTTCCTTGCCCATACCGATCAGACACAACATCCAGACTACGGTCAGCCATGGCTCACTGGCATGGCTGACATACTTCCTTCGTATAATGATGATCCAGAAAGACTAGCCCTTGCTAAGGTCATGGAGCTTAATCAAACCCACGGTACGAAGTCCAAATTCGACTACTCCATTGTCATGGAAGAATGCGAGAGGACCGAGGCTCCATACATCTTGATTGTGGAGGACGATGCGGTATTCTTAGATGGATGGAGGCATCGAACTATGAAGGCTTTAGATGAGGCTACTGCCAAGTCTTGGGGAGCAGGATATACAGACTGTAAGACTTTTAGCGGTGGGTACGTGATGTATGAAGTAGCAAGGTAGCTGACTGGGGAACACAGTCCTATACCTGCGGCTCTTCTACTACGAAGGCCTGCTCGGCTGGAACTCAGAATCCTGGCCGAAATATCTGGGCTCGTCTATCGCGGTCTTTACCTGCGTCTTCTGCCTTCTAGTCCTAACAAGGTGGTACATGCCGGCGACCCGCCTGCACCTTACTAGGTCTGCATTCATCCTTACCACGCTCGTCTTCACGCCTCTCCTCATCATCCTTTTCTTTGCTGCAGGGAGCAATTGCATGTTGCCGCAACCGACGGGCGTGCGCCTGATGCCGAAGAACGCATGTTGCGGACAGGGATTCGTGTTTCCCCGTACGACAGTAGTCAACGAGTTATTACCTTTTTTCCGCAGCAACAGGTGGTCTGAAGTACCCACCGACAGCTTCATAGAGAAATACGCAGATGCGACGGGAGGATTGCGCTGGGCGCTGACTCCAGTTGTGATGCAACATATCGGGGGTCAGAGTAGCCATGGAGTATCTAGAGACACGTATGGAAATTTGACGGGAGGAAATATCTGGAATTTCGGGTTTGAGGAGAATGATGCGGAGACTCTAGCTGCGGAACATGTGCGGGTGAACGATCGGACGTTGTAGAATACGAAAATAAATTTACTAGATTTCCTTGTCTATATGTAGCTATGAAGGTATATTTAATCCAATAAGGACTGCGTCTGCGTATCGTGTAGACGTGAGGTACTAAGGGAAAGTACCCCTATAGCCCCTCTGTTTCTGCCCCCTATTCTGCTCTATCAGGCGCTAGTGCCGCGTTAAGTTAGCACTTATCTTCCCCACATCACCCCTCTATAGTGGACCATTTGGCGAAAACCGCCAACCCGCCAAAACCATTAAAATGCGTACTGTATGAGTGCACAGTACGTACAGTAAAGCGTATATAATATGGAAAATATTTTTTTTAAAAATTTTTTAAAAAATTATAAAAAAATAAATTAAAAAATAAAATAAAATAAAATAAAATAAAATAAAATAAAATAAAATAAAATAAAATAAAATAAAATAAAATAAAATAAAATAAAATAAAATAAAAT
>KZ112755.1:0-26169 GCA_002120305.1 Hypoxylon sp. CO27-5 | reverse complement strand
TTATAATTTTATATAATTACTTTATAATTTATTATATATTAATATAAATTAATAATTATTATATTTCCTTTATATATTTTATAATTATATAATATATTATATAAAAAATATTTATATATATATATCCTTATATTAATAACTCCTTATATAATTTAAATATATAATTAAAATAATTTGGCAGTTTGGTAGATTCTTTGATTTCGTCTATGGTAACTTATCCTTGGCTTATATACGGTACACCCCTTCCATTGTTAAGGTTAGTGCGGGCCTGTGCCACGAACGCGATACGTAAGGTTGGACCCATGTTAGCCACAAAATCGTCGCGTATCAGAGGCCAATTTACTGTTTACCTTGCTACTAGAAAACAACCACAGACCAGTCTCACCACTCAGCACCGTAAATTCCTAATTTTGACCTGCCACTAACGAATACGCGGATTTTTGCAGCAAATTTGAAATCTTGCAGTGGTCAATACATCCATTGTCCCAATGGAGCTTTGACCGACTACGGGATCGTACAGAATTAACTCTGTTTGCTCTCTATCGTCGCAGCTGCATCCTTCTCTCAAATAATAATCGCCGTGAAAGTTTTCCTCCCACCAACTGCCCCTCGTTGTCTGGCGTTACCCCCCAACCGCCGCCATCCCATCTTTGAGTAAACAGCAACCAATTTCAACTTAACCGTTGCAGGCAACCTTTCAAAATCCGAAATTTCTACCAATCACACAACAAACTTTCGGATATCTATTTCCCTTTCTTACATTCCTTCGATTCAATTTATTCTTGTGGTAGGCATCTGCGAAAATGGACAACTACCAGAAGTTGGAGAAGATCGGCGAAGGTATGCTGGACCCTGGAAATCCTGATTCTCATTCTCTGTCTCTACGATCTGTTTTTTATCTAATCTTGTTTGCTATCAATCTGATAATCAATTAATCATTTGCTAACTCAGTGCCTCCTTCTAGGTACCTACGGTGTCGTCTACAAGGCCCGCGACCTAGCCCACGGCGGCCGTATCGTCGCATTGAAGAAGATCCGTCTCGAGTCCGAAGATGAAGGCGTTCCCAGCACTGCCATCCGCGAGATCTCACTGCTCAAGGAAATGCGTGATCCTAACATCGTCCGACTGTTTAACATCGTCCACGCTGAAGGTCACAAGCTTTATTTGGTCTTTGAGTTTCTCGATCTGGACTTGAAGAAGTACATGGAGGCACTTCCAGTCAGCGATGGCGGTCGTGGAAGAGCTCTGCCTGAAGGTTCTGGTCCCGAGCTAGGACGCCTTGGACTCGGCGCAAGTATGGTTCGTCGGTTCATGAGCCAACTTTGCGAGGGAATTCGATATTGTCACAGCCACCGAATCCTGCACCGAGATCTGAAGCCGCAGAACTTGCTGATCGATCGTGATGGAAACTTGAAGCTTGCTGACTTTGGTCTGGCTCGCGCTTTTGGTGTTCCTCTCCGGACTTACACTCACGAGGTCGTTACGCTGTGGTACCGTGCTCCCGAGATCTTGCTCGGTGGTCGCCAGTATTCCACCGGTGTCGACATGTGGTCCGTAGGATGCATCTTCGCCGAGATGTGCACGAGAAAGCCGTTGTTCCCTGGAGACTCTGAGATCGACCAGATCTTCAAGACTTTCCGGTAAGTAATAACATTTCAAACCTTATTTTCGGTGATCATTACTTATTCCTTTTTAGCTTGTTGGGAACACCTACTGAGGACATTTGGCCTGGCGTAACTTCTTACCCCGATTTCAAGCCTTCCTTCCCGAAGTGGGTGCGCGATTCTTCGAAGACCCTATGTTCTAACCTCGATGAGACTGGCCTTGATCTCCTGGAGGCTCTTCTCGTCTACGATCCTTCTGGCCGAATCTCCGCTAAGCAGGCTTGTAATCACCCTTACTTCAACGACCTCCATCGTAACCCGGGTCGTTATGGAAATAACGCGTACGCCTAAATCGGTTCACCCTAGTTACCGAATAAGGTATATTACGACCGACCCATCCGAAACAAAGAATTTGCGTATCTGCACTGCGATATTCTTGGCTTTCAGGATACGGGCGCCCAGGCGTTAACCGACTTATACAATACTTTGCGAAGCAATGATTAAATGCGTTCCCGATCAATAATTCTCGATGTACGCCACATCTAGAATGGGTCGCTTGCACGAGGAGGCTCTGGCCTCCTCATTTCTCTTACGTTTTCGCAACCTACACAGCATATGGACAGTGGCTTTTCAGGGCGTTGAAAGGATGGCTCGGCATTTTGAGAGGAGTCAGGAGGGACATAGGAACCACGCCTGAGAATAGTCTCTTTTTTCGGAAGGTCAATGATACAGTGGCAGCAGGGCAATGACCGTAGCCCGTTAGCTGTCTCCGCTGCACTGTAATACCTTTTTTTTCCTTTTGTCTACACCAAATTACTCGGCTTTGAGACGATGTTTACTCGTGCATGGAGCTGGAGCAATAAAGTTTCGTTGCATTTATGATACCTGAACCTGACTTATGATTTTTGTTCTTCGCCAGGTATCAAGGCTAAACATCCACACTGTGATTCATCGGGTCTAATGGTAAGGTATACCAAGTTGTTTAATGTTCCACATGGTCATAATATCCTGATTCCACTCTCTGATCTTCATACCCCAGACTACCTTGACTGGAACCCCCTTAATGAGACAACTTCTTGTGTAAGGTCGACGTAGTACCCTGCCTTGGACTCCTTGAAGAAACCCCTTTAAGGACACGATTCTCTTAGTAATATGCCTCAATTTATATATCCATGTAATAGGCATATATGTTTCTAAAAAAGGCATATGTAACAATTGAAAAGATCTGACCAGGCTGCTGGCTGGTGCTAGGGGTAGGTAGGGTACTAGAGTACCTGGCAGCCCTGGTAAGGACAAAGTGGGCCACTAAGGACGTGGGAAATGATTAGGTAAAGTTTAAATTGATGCAGACTCGGGCCGCGTCGCGCGCCATTGGAAACTTGAAAACTAACCTTTGATTTGAACCCTCTGGAGCACGCGCATCCCATTTTTTATTGTTCTTCAGCCTAGTTTTATTGATATCAACTTCATGGCGACATGCGCATTACAATTCCAATCATCGAGTCACCATGCGCATCATTAAGCCATCATGGCTGAGCCATAAAGGTACCGTCTTTGTATCCCTTGCTACTAAATAGCCATCTAGAGATAGCTGACACTTTCCGAAGGCGAACAGAAAGATTTCGAAGTCTATAGCTGTCATATATCGCCAGACGGCAAGAGACTCGCGACTGCTGGTGGAGGTATGTTTCAGGCAATACTTAACCACTACTAGTCTTGTTTGCGCTGATGTGTTTCCTATTCAGATGGCCATGTCCGAGTTTGGTCGACAGAATCCATCTATAATGCCGACGACCCTTCCTACACGAAGCCTAGACAGCTCTGTCATATGAGCCATCATCTCGGTACCATACACTCCGTGCGATTCTCACCCAACGGCCGCTATCTTGCATCCGGGGCAGATGATAAGATCATATGTATATACCAGCTTGAGAGTGGCCGGCCCGCCATCGCCCCTTTCGGGTCGAACGAGCCACCTCCGGTTGAGAATTGGAAGACTTCAAAGCGATTGATTGGACATGACAATGATGTTCAGGATCTAGCTTGGTCGTACGATGGCTCTATACTTGTTTCCGTGGGTCTAGACTCCAAAGTCGTCATTTGGTCGGGGCATACCTTCGAAAAGCTCAAGGTACTAGGAAATCATCAAAGCCACGTCAAGGGGATTACTTTCGACCCTGCCAACAAATTCTTCGCTACAGCCAGTGACGATCGAACCATCAAAATTTTCCGTTTCACCCCGCCCGCCCCCAATGCCACCCAACACGATATGGTAAACAACTTCCAGCTCGAGACCACTATCAGCGCTCCGTTTAAGTCATCTCCCTTAACTACGTATTTCAGAAGGTGCTCGTGGTCGCCCGACGGTAATCACATTGCTGCTGCCAACGCCGTAAACGGGCCTGTAAGCTCAGTTGCCATAATCGAGCGAACGAGATGGGACAGCGAGATCAACTTGATTGGCCACGAAGGCCCAACAGAAGTTTGCATGTTCTCACCTAGACTATTCCATACAAAGAAACCCGTAGAAAATGGGACTGCAAATGGTCATTCGGGAGGTGCTTTGGTGACTGTGATCGCATCCGCTGGCCAGGACAAGACACTGAGCGTCTGGAACACTAATACTTCCAGGCCCGTCGTAATCCTACAAGATCTAGCAGCGAAATCGATATCGGACCTCGCCTGGACCCCTGATGGACAAACATTGTTTGCGTCGAGTTTAGACGGCGGTATTGTCGCAGTCAAGTTCGAGACCGGAGAACTAGGATGGGTAGCTAATCTGGAAGAGACTGATAAAGCTCTGTCCAAGTATGGAGCTTCGAGAAAAGCTATGGGCATTGCCGAGGATGTCGATGGGCTTCAGCTAGAAAACCACAGCAAAGAGGGGGAAAGGAGAGGCGCCGAGTCAAGGATGGGAGCGCTCATGGGTGACTTTCACCCACTTCCAAAAGATGCACCGCCTGCAACGAATGGGGTCAAAACCAATGCCACAACGCCAAATGCACCTACAACTAATGGACAAACAGACGCGCAGCCGGAGAAAGATAAAGCTCCCACTGGAGAAGAATCAGCAGATAAAGCTGCCCAGCGAATAAATGAACTCAAGTCACGTGTAACAATTACCAAGGACGGGAAGAAAAGAGTAGCACCAATGCTCATATCGTCTTTGGGTACTGGCCAGTCGTCACTTCCCCAGAGCCAGTTGGTTGGATCTAGCTCGAAAGCCGCGCAAAACGATGCGCCGCAGACCATATTAGACCTCTCGAAACCATACGATGGACTACCAGAAGGTGGTTTAGCAGCTATGCTACTAGGCAATAAGAGGAAAGCAGTTCCGGTTGAAGGTGAGGAGGATGAGGAACATCCAAACAAACGAGCAGCTTCTGGACCAAGAGCTATTATGAGGAACGGGATCGAGGGTGCTGAGCCTGCGGCACTCGAACCGCCCAAACACGGCCTTGTACCAACTCCCGAATTCCTGCGACCAGCAGTTTTAAACCCCTCTATTGCCATCTCCCAAGTTCGTTTAGCAGTTCCTAAAGTGAGATCGCATATCCTTCGTCCACTAGAAAGGGGCGTTCTACTTGAGGAAAGTAGCCCGGAGGAGGCATCGAAAGTGCCTGAAAATGTCATCCTGGAAGCCAAGAACCCGGTCGCGATTCGGGATCCGTCACATATCACGGCTACGAAGCGTGGCACTTTACTCTGGCAGGATTACCTCCCTAGGGCCATTGTCCTAGTGACAGGTAGCAAGAGATTCTGGGCTGCAGCATGCGAAGATGGCAGCTTGTATACGTGGACGCCGGCAGGACGTCGACTCATAAATGCGATGGTGTTGGAAGCTCAACCGGTCATTCTGGAGTGTCGTGACTGGTGGCTGCTGTGTATTACGGCAGTTGGTATGTGCCACGTCTGGAATATCAACACGCTTTCTTCACCCCACCCGCCAGTATCGCTTGCTCCTGTACTAGAAATCGCCATTAGCTCCCTCCAAACGCATGCTGCCATGCCAGCTCCTGGTGTGACTTCTGCACACTTGAACTCCAATGGTCATATTGTCGTCACTCTTACCAATGGCGATGGATATTACTATTCTCCGACTATGTATTCTTGGCAACGGCTATCTGAATCGTGGTGGGCTGTGGGGAGTCAGTATTGGAATAGCAATGATTCCTCTGTAGGGGCTTTACAATCTACAGCAGTGGGTCCGGTATCTTCCAAGGATGGACAGGGTGATGGAGCGACTGTTTCAGCTGGTATCATCCCATTCCTGGAGCGGCATACAACGAACGAATTCTTGTTGAAGGGAAGAGCATACACACTCCAACGCTTGATCAAGACTTTATTGTCGAGGGATGGTTTCGAGACTTTCGAGTCCAGCGTTAGTATTGCTCATCTGGAGAACCGTATTGCTGGTGCCTTGCAACTAGGATCGAAGGAAGAATTCCGACTGTACCTGTTCATGTATGCCAAACGAATCGGAGCCGAAGGACATAGGGGAAAGGTAGAAGAACTCCTTAACAGCTTATTAGGCGGAGTCTTGCAAGATAAAAAGGGGGAGGGCGACACAAAGGGTAGAGGATGGTATAGCAAAGACGATGAGCTCTGTGGTTGGGATAGGAAAGAGCTTCTGAAAGGGGTTGTGATGATTCTAGGTAAGTGTCCTTCATCGCGATCGCTCTATATGCCTCTATCAGATGCTAACTACCATCTAGGAAAATTCAGAGAACTCCAGCGCCTAACTGTACAATACGCACGAATCCTCGACCTTACCCTTGAGGATGAGATAGCTGGCGATGCGATGACGGTTGATACGTAATGAATTGTCGGGTACTATTAAAGGGGGAGGAGTTAGTGGATAAGCGGGCGTTAACATATTGGCTGTTGGGGTATAGGTACCAGCCCACAATACCCCTAATTAACCAATGCTACCTATCTGTACAATAGCTTGAATTCATGACGACGTCTGGTTCCGGCATCCAATGATGATGATGATTTAGGGTTTGCGATGATAAGAGTGCGTGACCTGGATTCTAGTGGGTAGGCAGGTGACGGCTGGCGAGCGACAGCTGAATGGTCGGTGAAGCCAAATCCAGTGTAGCATCCCAAGGAAGCCGCGTATGACCTCCTTTTGTTAGGGTGTTTCCCCGTCGGCGTGCCATGCTAATGGACTAAGCTCCTGTTTGTTTGTCTTCGTTACCAAGCAATCCACGACTTCCAATCTTAGGTGAAGCACAGGTCAGTATCTTCTTCCTGAAACAGCACTAACCACCACTTGCACTCCCGCCGTCCACAACACCGGAAAAATAAAACCCTCTTGTCTACAACACGCACCGTCCATTCCGCCTAATCCAAACTCTCTTTCACTTTCGCCGACCTCCCCTCCTTTCAATCGTGCTGCATCTAAACAGCGTCTTTTAGGCCAACGCGTTCGTGATTCTAAGCAATAGTTGCACTGTCACTCGTTCGATCTTTCATTTCGCATCTCCTTTCATCCTACTGCGACCCTGATCAACTGCTTAAGAGCTTTCATCGAGTCTCAAGTTTTACGATTACGGTCGCATTCCGTGTGATCTTCTTCACGGAATCTTGTATTCCAAAGTTCGTATAGCCTGAGCCCCTTAAGTCCCTTATCCGTCTCATTCCTCGTCTCAGTCCTCGCTGACGCATCATGGGCAGATGGAGATCAGTCGTCTTTCTGGAGCATATGCTCGCCATGGTAGTAGTCGGAATACAATGACTTCCTCTCAGCCAGCTGAAAATAGGGGTCATGTTTCTTCTTGGTCTGGTTCTTCGGCTGAGGATCATCTTTCCCATTTAAGCCGTCGGGATAGAGAAGGTAACGCCACCTTGGCAAGCTCCCTTATCGAAGCGATTGAATCGCCTTGTAACAAGGTTCAGGAATTCAGCTGGAAGTTCGTTCCCCCTCGGATTAGGTATGTCTCTACCCATTATTCACCAGCATGGCTTGTCTGTTAATAATGCTGGTTCTTTTTAAAGGCACTTCTCTCTTCGGAAGATCATCATTCTGTGCTTGTCGACCATCTTGATTGGTACCTTTTGGTTGCTCAATAGGGACTCAGAGAAGCTAGTTGGTCATGGGGGCGTCATTGTCGACGCCTATATACCTCCTATGCCGCATCCTCCCGCGGGATATACCATAGCGGGGGAGAATGATCACACAATTGAGTGGCTCCGCAAGAACACGTTCTTAGATTTGAGCGATCTACCTGCGCACCAGGTGCAAGCATTGGTTGAGACACGACCCCGCGCGGCTTTCATCTCTCTTGTGCGAAATGAAGAAGTTGAAGACATGGTTTCTAGTATTCTTCAAATAGAGGCTCGCTTCAACAAGCGTGAAACCCATAGATATGATTGGGTGTTCTTCAACAATGAGGAGTTCACGGAAGAGTTCAAAGCGACTGTGTCTAACGCGACTGGTTCTCAATGCTACTTCGAGCGTATCCCCGAAGAACACTGGAGTATCCCGCCTTGGATCGATGTGACTCGGTTTGATGTTGGGCGTCAATTTATGGGTGGCATCGGCGTTGGTAAAGCGTGGTTACAAAGTTACCACCACATGTGCCGCTGGAACGCTGGTATCTTCGCATCGGAGAAGCGTCTCGCCAACTATGATTGGTTCTGGCGAGTCGAGCCCGCTGTAAGTCAGCGCCTGTTTGCCCCCCTGTAATAACCACAGCAGCCACAGCTACCTATATGTCCCCACCAATGTTTGTGTTACAAGTACCCCGAAACTAACAGAGTTGTTAAGGTGCAGTTCTATTGCGACATTAACTACGACGTATTCCGCTTCATGCAAGACAACAACATGGCGTATGGGTTTAACATGGCGATCCTCGATGATGCTCGATCTTTCCCCTCTCTATGGGAACGAACTAAAGTGTTCATTGATCGCAATGAGGAGCTCATAGACGAGGACGCTGATTTCAATTGGTTGCTACACACTGCTGAGGACCACGACGAAACCATTCGTCCAAATACTGGTGGTGAAGAAGCTGCGGGTGATGGAGAATATAACAATTGCCAATTTTATTCGAATTTTGAGATCGGCTCGCTGGATTTCTTCCGCAGCAAGGAGCACCGGGCTTATTTCGATCACTTGGACAGATCTGGCGGGTTCTACTATGAACGATTTGGTGACGCCCCTGTCCACACTCTTAGCGTTAGCATGTTCTTGCCTAAGCGTCGAATTTGGTACTTCCGTGATATCGGTTACGCGCATGGCCTTTGTGAGCAGTGCCCGCCTCATGAACACCAGCTAAAGCTTGGATCACAGCCGAACAGCCCACTACCAAGGGAGGTTGAACAGGAAGGGGAAGTAAACGGATTTGATGAAGGTGGCGCACAAACACTGATTGAAGGACCATTCGAGAGTTTTGGAAGTAGGCATCGACGTTGGAACATAATGGCCCAGGATGTTAAGCGTCAGAAGGGGATCCCCAGCCTTGCATGCGGCTGCACCGTGAGCGCCATCGACAGCAACAACGCCAAACTTGTCCCTTATGAATCGAAGCAACGCAAGCCTTCGGACCCGTGCATTCGTAAGTTCCTAGGGGGTAGATGGCTCGTCAAAAAGAACAAGATGTCTGATTTCATTAGTGTCACAGAGAATATTGCAGGCAGTGATAGCCTTGAGTACATTCTGGATGGCAGAGATGGTAACCCCTTCCAGTAGGAACAGATTCTGCAGAGCAGTGCTCTACACACACATTATTCTGGTGCTGTTTTGGGGATTACCTTGGGGTTTGAGCAAGCTTAACCCTTCATCTGCCATCGATAACCCACATAAATTATACTTCATCAATCCGCTCAACTTGGAGTAGGCTAACAGATGAAGTGACCTAACCGGACCCAGGCTGAAAAGTTTCCTAGGATCCATGGATTCCCCTTTTTTCGTATTTGCATGACACTGACAGGAATCCGAAAACCGAGCAACAATTGCATGGCATATTGTGTTCTTGCCATTCGCATATGGTCTAAGCTTTCGAAATATAACGAAGCTTTGAAACTGGTTGTTTGCTTATTTTTAGTTTTGCGATACAATGCAACTCTTGACTGGAGTCTAGAGGTTTGGCTTGTATCAGCACCAAGAAATGAATTATACAAAAAATAGCAGGCAGCAAGGCCCAAAACTATGTAAGTCTTCAGGACTTTTACTAGGTACATACCTTGCAAAATATGATTTATTTTTATTCACGTAGCTTCATTTGGCTGCTGATTACTTGACAATGAGCACTTTTTTTTCACGCCATACTGCCACGCCCCTGAATTCTACGACGCTGGGGCACCCCACTTGTGGTGCCATTTCGCTAATATATGGTTTCCATCTGGTAAATTCGCTCCGCTGTTAGGAGTTACCACATCAATTCGACCGAGCTCATTGTGTTCTAACCGGGTGAATCTTGCTCAATTTGCCTTGGTATAAATACTTTAAGTTCTGCCGATAACCCCTGTATTAATTGCACATATATATGAGAAAGTGATACCAAAGATTTTCGTATAAATAGAGCCGCATTCTTGTTTTGACCTCATGCCTCAAGTGTTAGTTGACCGTTATCGATGGATGAGAATAATCGAATCCCATAAGCCATTTGATCAAGGCAAGTCCAAATAAGACGGATTGGAATGGACTGGCTTGTTCGCTCTTTCATGCCTCCCGTATCGCCAGCATGATGGCTTGCCGTGGGATCACCACATTCGCATCCGATACTGCATTATGGCAGGGGTGTAGAGAGCTGAAAGTTGGTCGGCTACCAATCAACAACCTCGCTAGACTGCCTATCTTCCGCTTCAAGCGACGCCTCTGCATAGAATAGTAATTTGTCTGGCCTCAAGGAGTAACATTCTCCGACTCGTGCATCAACCTGCATAAATTCGCCAAATGGATGCCCAATGAGTGAAGGATACTAACGCCATTGGGCTGATCTTTTCTTGTCTGCACGTCTTCTAAGAAGTCACAGTTGCAGCAGCAACCGATGATTCTACCGACGACGAGAGAAGGGAGGCTCTGTCTCCGCCCCAGATATTGGGTAATCAACCTGTACTCTGTCAATAAGTCAACGTTGTAGAAGCTCGTCTTATTGGCTTGCTCCGCCTTTAAACTGATTCTCAACTATACTCGCAAGTGAATCGCCATTCGCCAAGCTCAATCACAAACAAAGCTAGAGATTGTTAGTAGAAACATAATGGAGTTCCAGGAGGAAGCCTTGAGGCTATTGGAGAGTCCTATAATCCCGTATCAAACCAATATCGATGAAAAGGTCATGGCAGTCGACGAAAAAGGGAAAACCGTCTTGCATCATGCAGTAGAACGCAAAATGAAAGAGGTGGTCGAGAAATTACTCAACAATGAAAAATGGAAGGACATGATCAACAAGAGGGATAAGGAAGGTGGAACGCCTCTTCATATATGCTGCGAGAAGGATCATTTCGATGCTGAGGTCGCTAAAAGCCTTCTTAGGCATGGCGCCGATGTCAATGCCGCGGACCAGTGGGGATGGGTTCCTCTACATGTGGCCGACCAGTACGAAACCGTGAATCTGCTTCTTACAGAAAGCAGGCCAGGCATCATCAATCTAGACTGCAGGACTTCCTTTCGCGGTGCAACGCCGCTGCATATGGCAGCGAGGTAAGCAGCTCCCGGGGATCTTGACGATAGCTCAATCCAGTATTCAATGTTTCTAATTTGTTTCAATGACTCCTAATTTATGCGAGACTCTAGCTTCCAGCCAGCTACCAAGCTACTTTAGATATCAGATTCTAACACGACTTAATACAGCCAGGGGGATTTGCCGATTGTAGAATTGCTCTTGAACCACGGCGCGAATGTCAAATTGACCACCTGGAATGGTGAGACTATTCTTCACTGGGCCCTTAGAACAGCTAAGGAGCATGAAGACACAAGAGGGGAAGCGCAAAGAGAACGTGGTCAACGGGAACCAGGACGCGATCTTTCCGATGTTAGCTCTAGCGCTAGCGATGATGAATACGGCGATGATAATGAAAGACATCAACAGAATATTACAGACAAAATCCTCGAGGTCCTCGAAACTCGGGAGGGGTCAAATAGATGGACAGAATTATTAAAGGTTGCCTATCGTGAAGAAGATGAGAACATGATCCTGTTTTCAGCTCAAAAGCTTTACCCGGGAAATAAGAGGAAACGGAATGGCCTCTATAATATATGGCTTGCTATGCGAAAAGAGAGGTTTGCAAATTTAGAACAGGTCCTGAGAGATAAGATATTACACAGGAGGGACGAGGCCGCGCAACTGGCTGGTTCTTGGAATGCCCTTGATCTGGCAACGCGTCTTCACAAGCGCGAAATATTAGAATGGCTTCTTAGGAGTTATCGCTGGACCAAGAAGCAGAAAGACCACGCAAAGGGACTATTACCATCGTCCGACGACTTCAGGGATCATTCGATTTGGAATGCTCCCTTCCTACGGCAGGGCAGATCGAATGGCCAGTTCTACCGGTATCCAGAGCCAAAGGCTAGGCTTGATGGATTTCAGGCTTCAATTGTTGACTTTCATACTTACGATAAGCAACTTGACATCGTATATGACTCCTGTGAGGTCTTCGAGCTTCTATATGAAGAAGATTCAAAGGGACTACAGGCACATATGGATACTGCAGCCAAACAGATGTCGGAGGACTTTGTGGAGCCGAACACTTATAATGAAGATAGTCTTCGCTTCAGATGGATCCACCTACCAGCAAATTGTGTAAGTCACTTGATTTCAAATAAGTGAAAAGGGCGATACTAATAGTAAAGACATAGATGGAGTGGATGAATGTTAGTATTATGATCGCGGTTATACATCAATATGAGCTAACAGTGCTGGCCAAAGGATATGACAATCGTTACCTATCTCGAGAAGCAAAAGAAACGGAACGAATATGGAGATTTTCTGAAATTTCTTCAACAGAGCTGGCATGAACTTCCCGAAAATGGTGTTAGAGGGAAGTATATGAGCCCTAAATGTTTGGTACATTGCACACCCTAGAAGTATTGATTTGGTTAACGAAGCATTTTGGCTAATTCTATGACAGAAAAAGAGTCTTCTAATAGGGGAATCCGAGAGGTCCACAAAGCTAGAGTCCGTCTTGGCCCTTTACGTAAGTAGATGGGATGGAAATTTTGTCTTACGATTTATGTTAATGTTACAAGATGCCCTATATAACTTTCGGGTACATAAATACGAATGACCAGGACACGAATGATCGTGACGACAGTCTTAACAGATACTATGAAACGTCAAATACTATCATTCATAAATCAAGGACTCTAGATGGATACTTCCACGGCGCAGTAGCTGAGGCGAGGAGCCGGGATTTGGACCAAGTCGTTACCAGATGGATCCAACGCAACACGATTAACAAACAGAGTTCTGATATCTTGCGTGTTGACCAATTGTGGTTGTGGGTCATTGACGATAGTATGTGAGCAACTGGGAACCTCAAAACACATTGATCTAACAGGCCATATAGAGACGGTAATCAGCAGCGGGACTAATCGAGCCGATGACGATACCGATCCTATATTTGAAGAAATATCGAATCGTCTTCTAAACATTCAGGAATCTCCCAACAGTGACACTATACCATCTTCAGTCGATAGCTTAGTTAAGTTCATTGTGAACTTTTACATCAACATCCTTGACAACTTGATCCTAGATATAACCAAAGGAGTTGAATCAAGCCAACGTACCCCTACAAGTGAACGAGTATCGGTCTACCAGATATTTGCAGACTCTATTGAGGAAAATGTAAGTATCTGCACTTCTTCATTTATTACTAATATTGACTTCCACAGAATGCAGAGGAGAAGAAACTACGAGACGAACTTAAGAAACTAGTCGGAGAAAATGCCTTGAATGAAACTGGCACCCTGAGGGACATTACGCCGCAGGGTGTTGAGGCCCTCAGCCGTGTCGTATCAAAGGCTCAGAACATTATTACAGATATCAAGGATATCAGGGACGAACTTAATATCATCGCTTCCGTTGTCCAAACCCAGAAAGTGGTATTGGACCAGCTCTGCAATCCGACGGAGGAGGATGTGCATCTTATCGAAACCGGTCAAAATCCCAGGCAGATGTCTTTATTGAGAAGCACTGATCCTGATTATGTTCCTAACCGTATAAAGGACTTACTTCGGTATGCGGAGGAAACTGAGAAGGACGTGAGAGATACTGTTCATTATGAGTCGAACAAAGCTAACTTATGTTAGACTTCATCTATATTGAACTTGAGAATGAACCAGCTAGGTCTGCACGAAGCTGCAGAATCTCGGAGACAAGGTCGGACTCTGATGGCCTTCACCATTGTTACCAGCATATTTGTAAGCTCCACGAACATAAGAAATCGAACTCTCGAGTCATGACTAAAGAATTCGAACTAACAACACTAGTTACCGTTGTCATTTCTCTCATCCCTCTTCGCGCTGAACGTCGCGACGTTTCCGCACTTGGGTGACAATCTACTCTACCAACCAGGATGGATCTTCGGGATTCTATGTAAGTACCTAAGAATAGGCCCGCATGAAAGGATACATGAGTCTAATACTAGAGATAGTTGGGACCACTGTCGGCTTTGTAATTCTTCTAGTCATTGGTGTGACGAACCTCGAGGAAATGGCCAACTGGATTAGAGTTGGCTGGGAAAAGTGCACCAATTGGGCCAAACCCAGACAAGAAGAAACAGGCCAAAATCCACAGGGTGCAGAGAGACAAGATACCATTGTCAATGGCGGTCAACCGGTTGGTGGAATACAGAACTCGCCGACAGGTGGACAAGGACTCCAGGAAAATCATACACCACCTGTTGCTGGAATAGGGGACGGCCAAAACGCTAATCAAACAGCAAGAAAAACATGGCTTGGGCGCCTAATTGAGCGGTGGCGAGGTCAGGGTCATCCAGTAAATGAGAATCCTGCTTAACGGCTTCGAGCGAAATAGTGTACGACGACGTCGCAAACAATCAAGCAACCCAGTAACTACACTAAGGCTCCATACATGTACTGTATATAACTGGTGCATTTTACTCTGCGTGGCTCGCTCCAATAGCGTACGGTATGTAGGTACATCAATAAGTACATTACTCTGCGATAAACTTAATGCGTTTCTTCCGGGCAACTTTGCCGACTATCTCGCGCACTTCGTCCATCATGCCCGGGGGACCAGATACGACTACTGCAAAGTTGTCAAGCTGGCTTTCAAGGATGTTCCGGAGATCAAGGCGTCGACCAACGACAACTTCCATGTGGAAGCTGTGCGTAAGAGGTTTCGTTAAGTCGACCAGTGCCTGAGTGCGGGAACTCCAGTACAGGAACGCGTGGCTAGGATGCGCGCGCATGTACGGGAGAACAGCTGTAACTCCAACGCCACCGGCAATGCATATGAGTGTTGGGTATTCTAATAAGTAATCGTGATTCCCGTATGGTCCTTCGATGAGAACTGGAAGCCGGGTTTTATTGCGCAGAGCCTGTGTCCCTCCCTCTAGCAGGCGTAAGTAGAATACCATCCCTGTCTCAAGAGTCTGATTGAAGCCGTCGCTTCCCATTTGTGTCGATTTCTCGGGATCAATATCCACATTACCAGCGACCGAGTGGTAGAAGAGAACGTCCCGCTTTGCTGGATGATCGAGCTTGCGATGCTGAATGGGTGGTTCTCCCAGAAGCGCCAGTCTAGAAAGTATAAGTAGACGTGCCCAGACCCGACGATGCCTTTAACATCTATCCGGATATAATCGTAGTCAATAACCGTGATTCTAGCGGTACGAACACCATTGCAAAGTGTACGCAGGAGCCGAAGTAGTCTGTCGAACCCCCAAACCGCGAAGACGACATACAGCCATGTCTCGTAACCCCACTGGTGCTCATATCTGAAGATAATGTGGTACCACGAGCCGAGGAAAACGAGAATAGAGAGCGCGACATGCGTCGCAAGAAATAGTTCGTAGATTCGCTGGAGCAGGATTGGAATGGAAAGGGGTAAGATGAGGGAGACAGCGATTGTCGCGATGCAACCCCACCACCAGTATGGAAGCACTTAATCATCCGCAAGCCTGTCCTCCTGGATCCAATCGCGTAGGAAGACGACAGAGTGTAGGATCGCTTCGAGAACGGCGATGCGCGCCACCCAACGGTGCAAGAGAACGAATGTCGAGTGTTGCCAATTCGTTAGCCACAGAAGTACATTATTTCGCGACGAATAAAGAACCAGGAGCACGAAGTTGGCGAACGACAAGACTCCTAATCGATTTGCTAGGTCACCCATGATTTCGTCTGGGCCGTCGTTCCACCAGTAGCGAAATCCACCACGGCCGAAGCAGCAATGGGTATATGAATCGACCGTTGAGCGCGCTGGACCGGTAGGAATCGCAGCAGCGAAAAGCCGACCGGGATGACAACTCCTGATAGAAGAACAACCAGACCAAAACGTTCGTGTTGAATCTCCACATCCTGGTTAACGTCGATGGAAATATAGAGGGCAGTGTAGAGCATCTCATCGGCTAGACTCGTCTCACTCGGTATCTGTCCACTCATACAAGTGGCGTTTGGCGGCGATGTAACCAGCGCGAGCGCAGTGCCATATGAGAGTCTTGGCGGCGGGTCAGTCGGCTGGTTCCCGACTACGTAGGACTGCCACCACTTCTCGATTTTCCACACAAGCGTGTCGCTACACTTAATGTGAATGCACCACGCCACCGACGTCAGAAACGGCTCGGATTCGGCGCGGCAGGTCGAAGACGGCATCGCGCTCACATTCTGAGATAGAGTCGTCCCATCTTGACTACCGCCCATCCCGTCGTTGCTAAACGAGGCATCATCAGTGCATACGATCGGGTCAGAGCTGAAGGAGTTCTGGCATGCGTAAGCGCAGACGGGAATGTACATCTCGATGCCGTAGCCGTGCCCGGGTCGGCCCGTATCGCGGCCTGCGCTCACCAGAGTTGGCAGCAGCAGCACCACTGATATCAACAGTAAACGCATTATAACTGCACCCAGCTAAGGTCACTGCTTGAACTGTGCTGTAAGGGAAGAAGAGGCGATAACATCACAACCCCGCTGGAAGAGGTGTAACAAGTGATACGATGCTAATGCGAGCCTAGACATGCTTATAGCCGACCGTCAAGATATTCGGCGTTCATTCAGCATGGATATAGGGCTAAAACTACCTCAAATCTTCTCAACAGGGCTCGACGTCGAGATTCACCTCCCTTAGAACTTGGGTACCTCAACGCTCAATTAGACTAATAACCCTCAGCGCCGTATTCCAATAGTAACCGAAGAACGGCACAATTATGTTCTTTCCTCCGTGCTAATGATAATGCGCCGACAGAATTATTTTCTTAGCCTTAGTATCAGCCCCTTAGCTAGTAAAGGAGGAATATATCCACACTCCCATTATAGGTTGCTTGTAATAAAGGCGTCCTGCCGTTGTCATCTCGGCTTTCAATTTGAGCCCCGTGATTAATTAGTAAGCCAACAATAGTGTACCGCCGCTCGCTCACTGTTCGAATTAACGGGCCATAATAATGTTTACTATCGTTGCCATCAACATTGACGCCAGATTTCAGTAATAGCATAACTATATCTTCGTGTCCCTTCACTGCTACCGTATTTAAGGAGTTATATGGCCATTTGTCCTAAACCTTGACGCTATAGTCGAGCAACAGCGTGACTACAGCTTCGTTTCCACGCTGCATTGCCCGGTGTAATGGATAGCCATAATTAATATAATTATTGCAATAAGCATCGGCGCCATGATCGAGTAATAGTTTGACAATTGCTTCGTGTCCGCTGCATGCTGCCTCCGATAATGGATTACCAGAAATGTTGCCGTTAACGTCGGCGCGATGATTGAGTAGTAGCTTAACAATTGCTTCGTGTCCCCTATCTGCTGCCTCTAATAATGGATTCTTAGAATGATAGCCGTTAACATTGGCGCCGTAGTCGAGTAATAGTCTAACTATAGCTTCGTGTCCATTTGTTGCTGCCTCAAATAATGGATTATTGGAATATTTGCCATTAGCATTAGCGCGATGGTTAAGTAATAGTCTAACTATAGCTTCGTATCCATTTGTTGCTGCCGTACATAAGTGGATGTATCGATCACTATTACTAACATCGGCACACCTTTCCTTACATTTATCATCCGTGCATATGCAACTATTAATTATACTACAAACGTACCACTAAAACCACTAATAAATGCTAAAATTAATGCTAAAATGTTATAATATTAAAAGGTTTAAATAGAAATATTTTTATTTTTTACTTATATAAAAACTTATTATTTTATTATATTTTAATATAACTTTTAATATTTTATATATAATAAAAATATTATTAAATATTTTTAATATAATTAACTTATAATAATATAAAAAATAAAAAGTTTTTAACATTATTTTATTTATAAAAATAACCTTAATAATTAAAAAAAAACTTATAATAATAAATATTAAATTTTTATTATAAAATTAAATTAATAAATAATATATTAAAGTAAAATAAAATATTAAAATATAAAAAGAAATAATTATTAAATTAATAATTATTTTAAATAATTTTATAAAATCTTTTAAAAAAAATAATTAAAAATTATATTAAAACCTTTAAATAATATTTTAATATTTTAATATATATTTAATTTAAAAAAAGCTTTATTATATTATTTAAACTAATTAATATTTAAGTTAAAATTAAAATTATAAACTTAAAATTATTTTTATTAAATTTAATATTATATATTAAAGTTATTAAAAAAGGTATTAAAATTATATTTAAGCTTATAATAAAAATATTTATAATATTTTATTAATAATATTTAATAAAATATTATTAAAACTTAAAAGTAATTATTTAATTATAATATAAAAATTAAATATTTATATTTTAATATATTTATTATTAAAATAATTAATTAATTAATTATTTTTATATATTATAAAAATAACCTTAATAAAAGCTTTTAAATTTTTAATAAAAGTTATTTAAAATATATAATTTATTAATATAAGGTAAATAATTAAAATAATAAATTTAAATATTAAGGATTAATTATTAAAAAAAGAAAAAAAAATTATTATAAAAAATACCTTATATATTATTATAATAAAAATATTAAAAAAATAATTAATATATATAATATTTAAAATATTTGTTAATATTATTAACTTTATTATAAAAATGTTAATAAATATAAATAAAAATATAATAATAAAAAAATAAAGTTATAAGTTAAAAAAACCTTAATAAATGTATATATTTTATAAAGTAATATAAATTTTATTATTAATAAAATTACTTAAATAATAGCTTTTAAAAAAAATGTTAAAAAGTTTAAGCTATTTTTAATTAATAACCTTATTAAAAAAAATAAACAAATAACCTTATATTATTTATTATAACCTTAAATATTAAAAATATTATATATTAAAATATTATAATAAAAAAGCAATTTATAAAAATTATAATAATTAAATAAATATTTATAAGCCATTAAAAAATAATATATATTTAAAACTTATTAAATATATAAACTATTATAATTTTTTTAATAAATTATAAAAATTATTTAAATAAATTTTAAAAAATTAATAAAATAATAATCTTATTAAATAAAGTTAAACTTAAAGCTATTAAAAAAACTAATAATTAAAAATATATAATAAAAAACTTTTTTATAAAAGTTATAACTTTAATATTTTTATTAAATAAAAATTTCCTAACTTAAATTTAATAATAAAATATTATTAATAAAAAATAAATATTTTTAAACCTATTAAATAAGCTTAAAATAAATTAATAACATTTATTTTTAATAAAAATATAATAACCTTAAAAAATAAATAAATAAAAAAGATAAAAAAATAATAAAAGTAAAAAAAATTAAAGCAAATATAAACATAATAATTATTCCTTTAATAATAAGGAAAATAATTATTACACTAATATTAATATTAAACTTAAACATTTTTACAAAACTAACTTACTAACTAATTAATAATATTTACATATTTAAAATAATAATAAAAATTAAAAATATTAAAAAAGCTAAATAAAAAAGAATATAATCTTTAATAATAAATAATATTAAAGTATAAACATAAAATAAATAAAAATAATTAAAAAATATAATCATTATAAATCTTTAAAATTAAAAATTATTAATATAATTACTTATAATATAAATAAAAATAAAGATATTTATAACTTTTTTTATAATAATATTAATATAAAAATATAAATATAATAATAATTATAAAACCTTAAATATTTAAAATATTAAATAACATATTTTAAAGTTATTAAAAATATAAATAATATTTACTTATTAATATTTAAAATATAAAAGAAAAAAATCACTTTAAAATAATAACATATATTAAAATAAATATTAAT
This sequence comes from Hypoxylon sp. CO27-5, assembly GCA_002120305.1. Classification (NCBI taxonomy): domain Eukaryota; kingdom Fungi; phylum Ascomycota; class Sordariomycetes; order Xylariales; family Hypoxylaceae; genus Hypoxylon; species Hypoxylon sp. CO27-5. The sequence goes on along the minus strand of KZ112755.1, from coordinate 6,129 downwards.
TTATTAATAAAATATTATTAAAAAGTATATTATAAAAACTTAATATAATTAAAAAGTTAATTATAAAATTAAATCACTTATTATTAAAAATTATTTTTTAAAATAAAAGAAATAAACCATTTTTAAAATAATTAAAACCTTAAAAAATCTTTAAAAATAAACTAAATTAATTAAAAAATTTAATAAAGGTTAAAATATATAAACTATTTAATATAAAAATAATAAATAATGTTAAAAAAATTAATTAAATAATTAAAGCCTTAACTAATTTAATTAGTAATTATATTAAAATAATAAGTAAAGCATATTATATAAAAAATAAGGTAATACTTTAATAAATAAAAAAATATTAATAAGCTTAAAGAAAATAGAAAAAATAAAAGAAATAGAAAAGAATATAATAATTAAAAGGAAATTTTTAATAATAATTAAAAAAGTTAAAAAAGCTTATATAAAAAAGCTTAAAAATAAAATTAAAAATAATAAAAACTTAATAAAAATAATAAATTAATATAAGCTTATTAATTAAATAAAAATATCTTTAATTATAATAAGAAAAAAAGTAATAAAAAACGTTAAAAAAAGGTAAAATATTTTATAAAAGTAATTTTATTTAAATTTAATTTAAAAAATAATTTATAAAAGTAAAAATTAAAAAAATTAAAGGAACATTTACTTTAAAATATTATAATTATAAAAGAAAAAATGAAAAAATATATTATAAAAATTTTATTAACCTTTTTAAATATAAATGTAATAATAATTAAATATTTAAAAGTATTATAATTAGCCTTTATAAAATATTATATTATAATATTTAAAAAGTATTTAAAAATAAAAATATTTTTAAATGTATAAAAAAAAGTAAAGGTAATAATAATTGTCACATTTATTAATGGTTTAAACAAAGTAGCTTATTTAATTAAAGAAAAATATATTGTTTTAAGTGTAAATTTTATACGAGTAATTAATAATATAGCCTTTATAGCTTTATTTAAATTGAAATAACATATATTTATTACTTAATTAGCTTTATTAAAAGTTTTTTTTACAATATATTTCTTAAATTAAAAAGATATTTTTAAAGCTTATTAAAAGGTTTATTAAAGAAATAGTTATAATAGTTAATGGTTTATTTTTTAAGGTTTATACATTTAATTTAAATATATATATATATATAAAGGAAAGTTGTTAAATATATATAAAAGGTTAAAATAATGTTATAATAATTAATTTATTAGTAATAAGGCTTTTTAAAGGAATTATTATTTAAAGCTTATATTTAAAAATAAGTGGGTTATTTATTAATTGTTATTTAATCGTTATTAAGTAATTAAGTTATTTAAAGTTAAGGATATTTAAAAGTATTATAGGCTTTAAGCTAGTATGTTTTAATAATATTTAAGTTTTTAAAAAAAGAAGTAATTAATTAAATCTTTAGCTAATTAGCTTTTAAATAGTTATATTATTAAGTTATTTTTATTTTTTATATTTTACTTTTAGCTTAGCTTTAAGCTATTTTTATTTAAGCGTTTAATATTAAGTTTTAATTACTTTAATTGCTTTTTTACTTAAAGGATTTTAAAGTTATTTATCTTTTATTTTTTATATAATATACTTAAGCCTTTTATATTTATTTAAAGCTTATAAATAAGTATTATTAAAGTTAGTTAAGCATAAGTAATGGTATTTATTAAAGCTTTACTTTAAAGTAAAAAAGTTAAGCCTTTTAATAAAATGTTTAAATAGGTTTTAATTTTTTTTATTTTAAATAAAAGTTTTAAATTATTTGTTATATTAATTTAAAGTAAGTAATAGTAGTTTTAAAGCCTTAGTTTTAATTAATTTTATTAATTATTAATTAGCTTAAAAGGGATTTAAATGTTCTTTTATTATATAAAGGAATTGTTATAGTTTAAAAATTTTTTAAATCTTTAAAATGTTTATTATAAAGGTATGTATATAAGCTTTTTATTATTATTAATATTATATTTATAAATTTATTAAATTATTAAATGTTTGTGTTAATGTTTTTTTATATTTAAAATATATTATATTAAATATGCTTATTTTTAAAGGAGTTAAGCGTTATTTAAGTGATTTAATAATTTTTATATAAATGGCTTTTAATTAAGATAAAATAGTTTAAGCTTTATTATTATTATTATAAGAAATGTTATAAAGATTATAATAATAATTTAATTTTATATAATAATATATTAAAATAATAAAGTAATATGTTTAATTAAGTGTATTAAGTAATTTTTATGTTAATTTTTATACTTAGTTTTAAGTTTTTTATAAGTAAGTATAATAAAAGTTTTAAGTTATATTCCCTTAATATTTTTAAGGAATTACTTTTAAGCGGTAAGTTGCTTTTTATATATCTTTTTTTTGTGTTTATTTTCTTTTATTTTTAACTATTATATTATAAAAGCTTTTAATATAATAGTTATAACGTGTTACTTATTAAAAGTATTAAAATTAATTTAATTTTAAATGTTTTAAAAGTGTGCGTATATTTAAAGTAATATAAATTATTTAAGCTAATTTTTATTACTTTTAAGCTTTTAATTAGTTGGTAAATTGCTTAAAGTAATTAAAAAGTGTGCAAATAAGTTTATTAAGAAAATTAAGCTTTATTAAATTTAATTTAATTTAAAGAAATAATAAAATAAGTTACTTTATATTATTAACTAAGTGTTTTAGTTGTAATTTATAATATAAGCGAGGATTAAGCTTATAATTATTATATTTATTAATGGTTTAAATAAAATAGCTTATTTAATTAAAGAAAAATGTGTTGTTTTAAATGTAAATCTTATATAAGTAATTAGTGGTGTGGCTTTTATAACCTTATTTAAATCGAAGTAACGTATATTTATTATTTAATTAGCTTCGTTAAAAGCCTTTCTTATAATAATAATATTAAAGATTAGGAAAATAAATTTTTTAATTTATAAAATATAAAAACTTATAATATTATTATTATATTTAAAGAAAAGGTTAAAAAAATAGTAGTAAAAAAATAATATAAATAATATTTTAATATAGCTTAATTAATTTATAATATATAAAAGTAATTTTTAAAAAATTAGTTATAAATTTAATAATTAATTTAATATATAATGTTAAATTTATATTAGTAAATAAAAAAAAAGTTATATTAGTAATTTTAAATGTATAAAATATATTTAATACGATTTTTAAAAATAAACTATTTAATTATATAATATAATAAAAGTGGTTAAAATAAATGTTATAATTTATAAAAAACTTTTTTATAAATAAATAAATTATTATATATTTAAAAAGTATTATTATAAAATTTAAAAAAATAAAATATAATATTTTATAAGGATTATTATTATCGCTTATATTATATATATTATACTTTAATAAATTAATAAAAATAAATAGTTATAAATAAAAATATGTAAATAATATAATAATATTAACTTTTAAAAAAACATTAAAAGAAAATATTAAAGCCATTTAAAAAAATAAATAAGGTATTATAATATAAGGAAAAAAATAAAATAGCCTTTATTTTTAAAAAAATAAAGGTTATATATTTTATTTAAAAAAAGGATAATAAAAATTTTAAAATAAAACTTAAGGAAAATATAAAAATAAAGCTAATATTATTATTAATATTTAAAATTATAAAAGTATTTTTAATATTATAATAACTTAAAGTTTACTTAAATAAAAAGTTAAAGTTTAAAAAATATATAAAAATAAAAGTTATTAAGGTTATAAAAATAATTAATTACATTAAAAGCTTAATAATAATTATAAAAGGCTTATTAATAAATAAACTATATAAGGTAATATATATAATATTAATATTAATATTATTATATAAGTATAAAATATAATATAAAAATAAAAAAAACTATTAAAAAATAATTAATATTTATATAATATTAATAAATATACAATTAAGGGAACATATAACTTTAATATAAAAGGCCTTTTTTAAAATTATTAAAAGAATATTATTTATTTAAAAAACCTTTTTAAAAAATGTTTTATTTATAATAATAAATATTTTTATAATAAAAATAATATTAAAAATAATAAAATATTATTATGTTTATAAATTATTAATAATATATAAAAGTTATTTATTAACGATTTAAATAATATTTAAGAAAATATTTAAAGGAAAAAAAAATAAAATAAATATAAATAATATATATTAATTTTTAATTAATAATAAAATTATTATTAATAGTTTAAAAATAAATATTATATATTTTTCGCTTTAAAATAAAATTTAAAAAAAATCTTATAAAAGGAAAAAATAAGGATATAATAATAAAAAAACTTTAACATTAACTTAATAAAAAAGCTTTTTAAAATATTATAATATTTTTAAACAATTTTTAAAGGAAAAAAGGTTTAAAATATAAATATATAATTTATAAAAAATAAAATAAAGTTATAAAAGGAAAAAAAATATAAATTTATACAAAGTAATGTTTAATGTTAAGGCTTTAAAAGCTTTTAAAAGTTTAAAATAAATAACGATATAATTTTTAATATTAAAAATAATCTTTTATATAAATAATATAATAATTATTTAAAATGTTTAAAAAAATATATTTAAAATATTTTAATAAGTATTTATAATAATATATAAGTTAATAAATTTATTAAAAATAAGGTTAAAATAATATTTAAGGTATTATAAAATTAAAGAAAATAAATAAGTAAATACTTTAATAAAGGAAAAAATAAAAAAAAACCTTTTAAACTTAAAATTAAAGTTTATAATAATAAAAATTAAAGTAATAATAAAATTTTTAAACTAATAATTAATTACGAAATAATAAAATAAAGCTAAAATATTAAATAACTTTTTAATAATAAAAATTAATTATAAATTTAAAAAAAGGTTATAAATATTAAAACTATTAAAGAAAATATTAAAATAATATTTAAATATTATATTAACTTATAAAAACTATAAATAATATTATAATAAGTTTAATTATAATAAGGTAAAAGTGTATTATATTTATTTTTTATATATAAAAAAAGTTAAAAATAAAAGCTTAAAACATTTAATTTATTATAAAAAAATTAAAGCTTAATAAAAAAAATAGTTTAAACCATTTAAATTAAACCCGAAATAAAATAAAATATAATAAAGTAAAAGAAAATTAACTAATAAAGCTTTATAAATTAAATTTATAAAGTTTTAATAATAAGTTAAAATATTAAAAATAATTAATATAATATTTATTAAAGTTTAAAAATTTTTATAAAACCATTAAATATTTTAATAAAATATACCATTTATTTTTTTTAAAAAAATAATATTATTTATAAAAAAATATAAAGTAATAAAAAGCCTTAAAAATAAAAAAAAATAAAAAAACAAAAAGAAATTAAAAATAAAAAATTTAAAAAAATATATTTAATAAAATTATTTATTAAAAAAAATTCTTTTATATAAGTATTTAAAAAATTAATTAAAACTATTAATTTAATATTTTATTATAATAATAATTTTAATAAAAACTAAACTTTATTATAAAATAAAGAAAAAATAACTTTAAAGTTAAAAACTAATAAAATAAAAACTATAAAATATAATATTTAAAAAATAATTATTAAATTAATTATTTAATTTAAACTTATAAAGCTTATTAACTTAAAATTAAGCTAATTAATAAATAATAATTATTAATTAAAAAATATTAAGCCTTTAAAAGTAAGAGATAACATTATAATATAAATAATCTATTAGAATTATATATATTAAAGCTTATTATGTCTTATACCCTTAGGGAGGTTGCGTAAACTAAGAGGCCACCCTTAGTGGCACAAAAGCCCGAGTTTTACAAGGTTCGAGTCGAGCTACCCGGGAAGAAAAAAATAAAAAAAGTTTAAAAATTAATAGTTTAATAAATAAAAATGGTAAAAATACATGGTTTTATATTTTAAATATCTTACCTTTTAAACATGTTATTAACAATTTTATATCATTATAAATAAAGTTAATTAATAACTTATTATAAGTTTAAACCTTAAGCTTTTTTAATATTTAACTTTTTAAATTACTTTTATATTTATTAATATTAAAGTAAAATATTAATTTTAATAATAATAATATAT
>KZ112754.1:0-26877 GCA_002120305.1 Hypoxylon sp. CO27-5 | reverse complement strand
TTTTTTTTTTTTTTTTTTTTTTTTTTTTTTTTTTTTTTTTTTTTACTAACTAAGCAATTACCTAAGCTATCTTCCTTATAGCTTTTTAAAGTTAACTAATTAAAAAAAAGTATCCTTACCTTATTATAAGTTTTATCTATAATTTTATTATAATAAGTTTTATTATTACAAAAAAATAATATATTAACATAAGCTTTATATCGTTGAATTTGCCTTAATTAGCTTTTTTAAAGGATATATATTTTAATTAAATATATTTATTATTACTAAAATTATTTGCATTTTATTATAATGGCTAGGGATTTGTGTACAATTAGCGGTAATAATTTATCGCTTTTTAAGTTTAATAATATAAATATATTTTAATAGTTTTAATAAAATAATTTTAAAGAACTTTTCTTTTAATTTTTCAAAGTAAAATATTATATTATTAATCCTTAAAAATTTATAATTAGCCCTTAATATTTAAGCTCTTTAATATAATTTATTATATTAAATAATTAAGCCTTTAAGTTTTTAATTGCTTTAAAAGTGATATTTAAAGCTAATTGTAATAATTTAACCTTAATATACTTTAAGGAATAAATAAGAATAATTATAAATACGCTTGTTATTTTAATATGCTTACTTATATTTATTATATATAATTAAAATAATAATTATATTTAATTAATATAAATAAATATGTATTAAGCTAGTGTAAATATTTATTACCACTATTATTATAATAATATTTAACATAAACACCGTTAAAATAATTAGGTAAAATAATATAATGTTAAAAAAAGCTTTGTTTTGCTTTATAATTAAAATAAGCATGTTTTAAGGGTAAAACGATTTTAACTATTATTGTATAAATAGCTAAGTTTATTAAAAATAATATTAATATTTAAAAAAGAAAAAAATTAAAAGGAAAAATGTATTAAAAGGAAAAATATTAAAAGGAGTGATATTAAAAAAAGTGACGTATTAAAAGGAGCGATGTATCGAAAAAAGCGATGTATTAAAAGGAGCGATGTATTAAAAGGAATAATGTATTAAAAGGAGTGACGTGTTAAAGAAAATATAAAAACTTGCCTTTATAATTCGTAATAAGCGATTAATATTATATTAATTAAAGCTTTTAATAGTGGCAACTTTAAAAGCTAATACTATTAAAAAAAATAATTCATTTAAGTTTAAATTATAAATATTATTAGTTATTTAATAAAAATAATTAAGGTTAAATAAGGTAATTATACATTTAAATTTTTAACCATGGAAATAATAGCCTTGCTTATAAGCATTTTTTTCACTTTTACTAAAATTTAAGTTGTATAATTAGTTAAATTAATATTATATATTACTTTTAACTAATTATTATCATCGCTAGTAAAGGATTTATAAGTTAAAAATGTAAAAGGGATTAAAAAATATTCTTTTTTATTTAAATTTTAATTAAAAGTTTTCACCTAACCTTAATTAAAGCCTAACCTTTTATTAAAAATATTAAAAGCTATTAAATTAAATTTTATTAAACTTATAAGCTTATTTTATTATTTAAAAATATTTATTTTTTGCTTTTAAAGGTAAGTCTTTTATATTAAATTAATCCCGTGTTAATTTAATCTTTTTAAGTATATTTTTAAAACGGGTATAATAAAGTTTATATGGCAAGGAAAATTTAATAATATATGATTTAATAAGCTTAAAACTTTTAAAGAAAATATGATTAAATGTTTATTATTAATTAAGAAAAACAAAAATAAGAATAAAAATAAAAAAAGGAGGTAAAAATAAAAATATTTAATAATGTGTTATAGTTGCTAATTTAAATGAATTAAATACTTAGCTTTGTAACTATTTAATAAAAGTTAAATTAACTTTAAATGAAACTTTTTTAATATTTATACTTATATAAAATGTTTAATTTTATTATATAAGTGTTTCGAAATAATTTATTAATACATATAAACTTAATAAAAATTAACACGAAAACGTAATTTAATATAACATAATTATAATAAAAATAAGCGTTTACTTACATAACGTTAAAACGAGATTAATTAAACTTATTTTAAAACGTAACAAAACGATAAGCTTATATAAGTAATGTTTTAGTTTTAAATATTAATATATTTAAAAACAATAATTATATACTTATAAATATAAGATTTAATTAAAAGGTTAGTTTTATAAGCTAAATAATTACAAGTTTTAAGCAAAGTTAATAATTGTAATAACTATATTAAAATTTTACTTATTTATTAAAAATATATATATATAATTTAAATATTTATATGCGAATTTATAAAAAAAAGTAAAAAATAAAAAAAAAAAGGGTAAAAAGTAAAGACTTTATTTTGTTTTTAAATAGTTTATTAATAATTATTTCATACCTTACTTATTTAATAATATAAGCATTAATATTATTACAATTTTAAATCTTTTTTATTTTAAATTTAAACCTTTTATATAAAAGCTAAAATAAAAAATATGTTATATTTATAAGGTTTACCTTTACAATTAATAATGCCTTTAATAAGTTATTTAAATAGTTAAATTTGTGAAAATATTTAATCTTACCTAATTTATATTTTTATCCCTTAATGCTTTAAGTGTTTAATTATTTTAAATATAAAACCATAATATTATTAACTATAAAAAAGGTAAAAAGTATTATAAGGGAATAAAAAATGTTATATTTAAAAGCTGCCATTTAATAAATGGCGACTTGTTAATAAAAAACCATATTTATTATTAAAAAAGTGGTATTATTAACCTAATTACTCGTCGAATTAATAATGTTATTATAAAATATATTATCTTTTATAGCTTTAAATTAAAGCATATTTGTTTAACAATCTTTGTAAATGACGATACTTTGCTAATTAAATATTAAATATATATTAAAGTAATTTACAATTATACATTACTAAGTTACTTTTTTAACTAGTAAAAAATGTCGCGTGCTTTATTTAATTCTACGTAAATATATGTTATTTCGATTGTTTTTTTTAATAATATTTAAAATTAATTTAAACTTATAAGCTTTGTTTTTTAATATTAAAAAAAAAAGTTATAAATATATTATTTTAAATACCTTGTATATATTTCCTATTAAATACTTAAGTTTTATTAAGCTTTATCTTTTTAAATAAAAATCTTTAACATTTAAGGTAATATTAATTAAATATGTTTTTATAAGTAATTAAAAGGTAATATTATATATAATAATATTGCCTTAGTTATTAATGTAATGGCTATTACGAAAACCATTAAGCTCCTTTATTTATCGTTTTATTAATTATTGTTAAGCTTTATTCAAATTTTAATACTTAGGTATAATAATATTTATAAATTTTTTTATAAAGGAATTTTAAGCGAGTAGTTTTTAAGCAAATAATTTTTAAATAAGTGGTTTTTAAGTAAGTATTACTTAAATAAGTGGTTTTTAAACAAGTGGTTTTTAAGTAAGTGGTTTTTAAATGAATGATTTTTAAATAAGTAATTTTTAAGCGAGTATTACTTAAGCAAGTAATTTTTAAATAAGTATTTTAACATTAAGCTATAACGTTAAAATAAACTTAAACTATATAAATTAACCTTTTTTTATTTTATTTAATAAATATACTTTCCTTTTTTTATATTTAATAAAAATATATAAAAAAATTATAATAGTAAAATATAATTTAATATTAAAAAATTAATAAATAATCATTTTATATATAATAAGGCTAAGTTTTAAAAATTTATATAAAGCAAAAAATAAATTAACCTATTTTTCTTTTATTATTAATAAATAATGTTTAAATAAGTTATAAATTTAAAAGATTAAATTATTTAATAATATAAGTGATATTTTTAATAATAAAAGGAAATGTTAAATGAAAAAAAAAATTAATAAACAATTATTATATACCTTTTTAAACAAAACCTTTAAAGCTTTATAAATTAATTTTAACTTAAAATATAAGCTAATAAAATAATTATATTATTTTTAATATATTATATAATTTATATTGTTTTTTATAACTTTAATAATAAATATTTAAATAAGTAATAATTAAGCTTAATAATATTTTTAAATAATAATTTAAAATGAGTAATTAATTTTATATAATAAGGCTTATTTTTTATTATTATATTTTTAATAACTTAACTTTTAATCTTTTTATCTTTTTATTAATAAGTTTATTTAAAAATTAAAAGGGTTAATTTTTATTAAAAAAAAATTTATATTTAAAAATAAAGTTAATAAAGGTAATATTTATATGTTTAATATGTATATATTTAATAAAATATTATAATTATTAATGATAGTGTATTTTAAATGGTAATGACATTGCTTAATAAATAATAAATAATTACTTATAAAGTTTTAGGAAAAGTGGTATAGGTGAAGTATTTTTTACTTAAGGTGGGGTATTAAATTGTAGAGAATTTTCTTAAAATAAGCGTTTAATATTTAAATTTTAAGTTATATATTAATTGTTATAATTTTTATCTTTTTAAATTATTTTAACGGTTTTGGTTTTGTTATTTTAAATTTAAATTACTTTATAAGTAAAGGAGGAGGGTTTGGGTGTTTTAAGGGTTTTTAATAACTTAAAAATAGTTTTTAAATTAGCTTTAATAGGGTTAGTAGTAAAGGTTAATGGTAAGCTTAATGGTAATATAAATGGTAAAGAGTAAGATGTTAAAATGTTTTTATATTTAGCTATGGTTATTTTTATTAGTTTTGTTTAATAAGCTATGGTTGTTAATTTTAAAAGGCTTAAGTATTAAAGGCTAATGTTTATAATGTTTAAGAAGCATTAGCATGTTATGGTATAATTGTTTAGATGGTAATTAAAGTAAGTGTTTATATTATAATAAATATTTGTAAAAATAAGTAAAAATATTTAATAATTTATAATAATATTTAATGTTATATTTATTTTTAATATTATAATAATAATAACTTATTTTTATAATAATATTTTTATAATAATTTAATATATTTTAATAATATTTTATATTATTAAATTTAAAAAGTGATAAGTAATTATTGTTAATTATATATAAATTTATTATTATTATAAATAAATATAAATAATTTTAATAATATGTGATATATTTTATTAATATTTATATTTTTTAAAAAAGTTAATTAAAATGATTTTAATAATATAAAAACTATTTTAATATATCTTTTTTTAAATATAAAAATTTAGTTAAAATGTATATAATAATTAAAGCTTTATGTTAACATAAGGCTTTTAGCTTAATCATTATATATATATATATGTATATATGTATATATAAAATAATTAAATTTAATTAATTAAATTAAATTAATTAAATTAAACTAATTAAATTAAACTAATTAAATTATATTAACCGAATTAAATTAACCGAATTAAATTAATTAAATTGTAATAATTATTATAATAGCTTTATTTTAAGGTTAAAATAATGTATATTATATAATATTTTTAAATATAATAACAAATTTAAAGCTTTTTTTAAATTATATTTTAACCAAATAAAAGTATTTTTTTAACTTATATATTATATATTGTTAAAATTATTTGCGATTATATATAGCCTTTTTTAAAAATAAAATTAAATAAAAATAAAATGTTATATAATTAAAATATATTTTGTAAACTTACTTTTATTAGCTTTGTCATTTAGCCTTATTATATTTAGCTTTATTTTTAAAGATTATTTTTACTTTAAGTATAAATGGTTATATTATTTTTATTACTTATATAATATTTATAATCTTTATTTTTTAAACTTTACGTTTATTTTTATTTTTATACCTTTTTTAATTTTTTATATTTTTAAGCGATGAAAATATAAAAGACAAATTTATTATTAATTTACTATTTATATTAATATGTTTTTTAAGTTATAATAATATAAACTTATAATAATTATTACTTTTATTATAATTAAAAGATTAAACTTATTATTTTAACTTATTAATTAATAACTTATTAAAGTTAATATTAAAATTATAATAATTATATATATTTTTAAAAAACGTATTATAAAAGGTAAGTTTAAAAATATCCACAAATAAAACGTTATAATTATCCTCTTTTAACGGTATATTAGTTGTAACATTTTTATTACCAAGTTTATTATAAGTTTTAAATTATAGTTTAAAAAATGTTTTTTTATAAAATCTTTTAACGTTTTTAAAATTACTATTAAAATTATTTTAAATAAGTTAAAGCTAAAAGCTAGTATTATTTACACTTTTATCGTTAAATATTAATATAATGGTATTGTTAAAAAAAAATTAAATAAAACAAGTAAATAAATATTAAACGAAAACCTTTAATATAAAAAAATATAAAAGATTATAATAAAAAATAATTATTTTAAAGTTTGTGTTTATTAATTTATTAAGTGGTTAAAATATATAAGTAAGTATTAAATAGGATTAGTAAGCTTTATAACGTATAAAAACATTAAGCTTTAAAACTATAGTTATATTATTATAATTAAAAAAACGGTAAAACTTTATATTAAAAAATACTAAGTTAAAAATATCGTTTAAAAGGTCGTTATATACCGTGTTAGTTAAGGCATATTCACACATATAATTAGCTATAAACTATTTTTTATATGTCGCGGGGATAATATAAGTAAGGTTAATCCTAATATAAGTTTTAATAATATAATAAAACTTATTAAATATTGTAATAATAAAAGGTTTATTTTAAATAAAATAGCTGTTTAAGTTGTTATTTAAGTTGTTATTTAAGTTATTACTTAAAGGATTTTTAAGCTTATATTAATTATTAATTTTAACTTTTTTACCTTTTTTATTTTTATTTTTAATATCGCTTTTAACCATGTTTTTTTCTTAATCCTTTCCTTTAATTTAAACATTGCTTTTACCTATGTCCTCATTTATATTTATATTATTAGTTTCTTTATTATTAAATTCGTCATCGTTGTTATTTTCCTCGTTATCCTTATCGTCTTTATTATATTATAATAAAAACTGTTAAAGCAATGACATTATTACTAGGAATATTTATTAGTTAAAATTTAAAATAATAAGATATAATTTTATAAAACAATTAATAATGTAAAAATTAGTAAAGCGATTTAACATAAGTATTTACCATTTTAATAATTAAAAACGTGAAAAAAATATCGCTTTACTTATAAAATATTATCCTTAAAAATTGTAATAAATATCGCTTAAAGTGATTTTAATAAAAAAGCGTTTATTTCTTTTCAAATTAGTTTTTTTTCTTCGCTTTTAGCTTATACATTACCAGCTACGATATAATAAACATAATATACCATAGTATAATCTACGCCGTTATTATTAAAAACATAAAAACTTAGTAGTAATTTAAAGTTAAAATAACTTAAATAATATACATTAAAACGTTAAAAGAATAATTTACGCTTTTAATTAATAAGAAATAACGTAAAAGTTATATAGCATTTTAATATCGTTATAACTATTAATTATATAATATAAAATAGCTAAAAAACACATAATTTAATATATATTTAAATAGTTGTAAAAGAATTAATTAACGCTTTACAAAGCTTAATAATAAAGTTAATGATTAATGTCGCTTAAAAGCCTTAAAATATAAATTATTTAAGCCTAATTTACCAATTAAACTACCGCTTATAAAATGAAAATAACTTTTAATATAACCTTATAATACAATAAATTTAACTTATAAGCATAAAAACAATTTAATTAAATATTTATTAACCATAATATTATAATTACTTTACTAATAATTAGCTTTAACAATTAAAATAAAAGTAGGTTATTTATATATATAATATTTTATATAATGTTTATAAAATGCCTAATAAATATTATAAATAATTAAAGGGATAATAATAATTAAGCATATTATAAGTTATATATAACTTAAAAATACCTATTTAAATATTTAAGTCGATAAATAAGTACGATAGTTTTAAGGCTAGAATAATTTTAACTTAACGCTAACGGCTAAATATATATTAAGTAAACCTACCTTTTTATTATCCTATAAATATATTTAAAAAAATATATATATAATTTTTTTATTACTTTATATTTAACCTTTAAGTTAAATAAAACGCCTTTGTTAAAATATTATTTACAATCCTATTAATCCTTTAAAAGTGGTTATTATATTTATTATAATAAATTTAATAAAGTGTTAAATAAAGCTATTTATTAAAATAAAAGGGTTTAATTTTTATATTAAAAATGTTATTAAGTTTGCTTATACCGCTTTAGCCTTTTTCATTGTTAATTATTATCTTTTATTTATAAATTAATTAAACCTATTAAACATGTTAAACATATTATTTTAAAAAACCTCTTTTAAATTTAACTTTTCTAATCGTATTAAGTTTTATAATTAATGAAAAATTAGGTTAGGAATGACTTTATTATAGGATAATATTAATTTTATTTTAATCAATCCTTATAATAACTTATCACTTAAAGTTATTATAAAGCTAAGGTTTAATAAAAGCTTTAACCTTTTAATATTAAAGGCCACTTTTTTATATTACCTTTTAACACTTTATAATACCCTAATAAACAATTATTATATAACTTTAATGTTAAATAAATCATTAATATTATTATATACGTTATTTCGTATACACTATTAAATATAGTTTAAATTAAATTCTTTAATAATAAACCTTTAATTTTCCTTTAAAAACTTTATTAAAAAGTATAATGTATTTTTTAACCTTAAAGGTTTTTCTTTTTATTTATTAAATCTTTAAATGGCATATTCCCCTAGCCTTTACAACTTTTAATTTAATGATTTTATTATTTAATATGTTAATATTAATTAAAACTTAACTTACATTTTCTATTTAACGATATAATTATTTACTGGTAAAAAGTGTTTCATTAAAAAAATAACTATTTCTTAAATTAACTAAGGGAATTAAAATGTGTTGTTATTACAATTAAAAATATTAATTAGCCAGTTATTAAATTATTTTAATTTCCTATCGATTATTTAATTATAATATACTTATAACTTATTGTTTACTTATAACTTATTAAATAAAAAAAATATATATCACATTATTACGTTAAAATACCTTAGTAATTTTTATTATTTCCATTAGTTTATAAAACAGTTTATGCCTTAAAATAATTTTATTAAGCGTAAAATATGTTTTTAAGTTTATTATAACCTATAAAATAAGCTAGTTTATTTATATAAAATAAATATTAGTCATTAAAATCTTTCCCTTAAAAACTTATTTTTTATATAAAATCATATATTTAAATATAATTAAATAAAAGGTATAATTGGTAATTATAAAAAATTTATAATAAAGCATATAAGCAATATTTAAAACATTACACTTCTTTAATTTATTTCTCCTAAGGTTATAAATAAGTAACTATATAATTTTAAAGTTATTAACGTATATAAAATGACATATTCGCTAATGTATACCATTAAACAACCTTTAAATGTTAATAAAAACTTACTTATTAATCGCACCTATTATAAGGTTATAATGGTATACTTAACTAATATGTGAAATAAAGGGGTGATTAATAATTTTAAATACAATTATTTTTATAATAAGATGGCCTTTAATTTTTATAATAAACCTAATGTGAAAATTATTTTAAGTTATTTACTTTAAAGTTATTATAATTTAATAATTTAAAAAAAGCTTAAAAGGTTTTATATTAAATAAAACTTTAAGTTAATTACTACTTACTTATTAAAATCATAAACTTACTATAATATTTAAACGTAATACCTTTTTAAATTAACTTTAAAAAAAAATGTATATATTAAAATAAACTATTTAACTTAAATATATATTTTTAATTTAATATAGCCATTTATTTTCATTTCCCATTCGCTTTAAATTCCTTTATATTTTTATATTTTAATAACCTATTTAAAATGCCAAATCTTTAAAGCATTAATGGGTAAACAAAATTATCATAGGATTAATGGTACGAATGGTATTAATATCTCGTCGTACCTTAGTAAAAGCAATGCTTTTACACTTGTAAAATTCCTTATTATTTAAATTATAATTAAAATTATAATCCTTTTTTAAAGCTATATTAATTTCCTCCCATTCCTTACTTATAATAATGTCTTTACTTTTATAAAAGTACTTATTATTTATGTTAAAATTAAGCTTATTTATAAACTTATTACTATTACTTTTATTTTTAAGGTTAAGCTAAACTTATTTCCTCTTTTTTAACAATTTTAAGTTATTATTATTATAACTATTATTTGTGCTATGATTAAGCTTTTTATACTTAAAAGCACCCGTTACGTTATATGTTTATTACCTTTTAAAGTGGCTTATTATTAAAACGTTATTTAACTTTATATTTAAATAACTTTATAAGTATTAGTTGTAATATTATATAATTTGAATAGGAAAATAAATAACTTAATTATGTATATTTTAATTTAAGTTACATTATAATGCGATATTTATATTTAAAGTTATTTAAGGTTAAAGTAAAAAGGCATTTAAAAAAAGCTTATATAACATACCTTTTAATTACTTTTTCGTAATAAAGCTTTTAAGGCTTTTAAGGCTTTTATATAACACCTCCTTTAATGGTTTTAAGCCTTATAAAAATGTTAAGCGGGTGTTATATAACTTTCCCTTAAAACCTTTTAACTTTAACTTTAAATAACTTTAATTATAACTATTATATTAAGGTGTAACTTAAGTTAAATAGTACGTATTTAAGTTATTTATCTTCCTATTTAAATTATATAATGTTATAACTAAAATTTATAAAGTTATTTAAATGCGAAGTTAAAGTTTTACTTTTTAAATTTTACTTATAACTCGGCGAACTTTTTAATATTATATAACTTATTTAATATTACTTTTTAATAAGTTAAACGCCGTAAACCTTAATATATAAGTTGTAAAAAAAGCTTTATATTAATAAGGAAATAAAAGTTTAATAGGTAAAATGTAAAATGTTTATAATATTTTTAAAATCGCTAGGTATGGTTATAAATATAACCTTATTATTTTAAAATGCTTTAAGCACGACCACGAATATAACCTTATTATTTTAAAAAGCTTTACCCCAACCGTTATAATTACTCCTAATAGTTACATTATTCCCGTTAATTTAAATGCTTTTACTATCCTAACTTATTTAATTACTTTTATTATTACTAAAAAAAGTGGCTAATTTTATTACATCTTATTTAATTAAGCTATTAAAACGGATAAACAATATGTTTATTAACTTATAAATAACCCTTAAATCGTTTAAATGTTAAAAGCACTTTAATAAACGACCGTATAATTCCTTAATTACTTTAAAGTTTAATTCGTTAAGGTTTTTAAAAACTTTTTATAATCTTTTTTTTAACCTATTAATAAATAATTCGCTTTAATAACTATTCATTTTTTCGTTATTAAAAGTTAAATATACATTATAACGATTTCGAAAATAATTAATTATTAATTGGTTTTTACCATTACTATTATACTAGTTATTATTTATTCCTTTATTTTAACCTTAAAAATATAAGGCATTATTATTATTATTTTTACGACGTTTATTACTATTTTTATTACCATTACTATTTACCTTAAACGTATTATTATAACCTAAG
Source organism: Hypoxylon sp. CO27-5 (assembly GCA_002120305.1). NCBI lineage: Eukaryota > Fungi > Ascomycota > Sordariomycetes > Xylariales > Hypoxylaceae > Hypoxylon > Hypoxylon sp. CO27-5. The sequence goes on along the minus strand of KZ112754.1, from coordinate 15,265 downwards.
CGTAAGTTAAAAAACCTAATTTCGCTTAATTTTTATAAACTAACATTTATTTTATCCTTATCGTTAAAATATAAAATACAATTACTTTTCTTATTACTTAGTTTTTTTATTATAAACATATACGTAATGTAAAATATAAACCATACGAATTAAACAAAAAAATACTTATAAAAAATTTAATTAACTTTATCTTATTAAAGATTATAATATAACGATATTAATTCCTATAAAAGTCCACATATTTACTTATATGCGAATATTTATACACACGTAAATACCCTAATTACCTTATCCTTATTAAGCTTTAAAAATAAAATAAACATACTTTAGTTAAAAATTTTGTAAATATTTTTACGTAATCCTTATATATTTTTTATTAAACTAACTTTAAGTTTAATATTTTTACAATATATTATTATTTAATTTTTATTAAACCATATTTAACATATGTTAAAAATTATATAAGCTATTTCCACTTAGTTTTAAAATTTACTTAAATAATATATGCCTTTATTTTTAAGCTTATATAATCAATCTTTAAAAAGGTTTGCTTATAGCTTTAATAATTAACTATAAAGGTAACATTAATTTTTAAAGTTTAAAGTAATAACATATTTATACTTTTTATAAACTATTAATAGTAAGTGTTATTAAAAAAAAGAAAATATAAGATAACGAAATATAACAACTTATAATAAACGCTTTTATAAGGCTTAAATATATAAAAAAATATTATTAAAGTATTTTTTCTTATAATATTATCCTTTAATTTGTTAATAATATTTGTTTCTTTACTTAAGTTTTTAAATTTAAATAAGAATAAGTGCATTTAAGTTATTATAGTGCTTAAAAAACCACTTTATTAACCACGAAATACACTTAAAAAACTATTTTTTTAACTACGAAATATGCTTAAAAAACTATTTTTTCAAACATAAAATATACTTAAAAAACTATTTTCTTAAATGTAAAATAATCTACACTAAAATAATTTAAATTAAAAAGGGTTATCATTTTATAATACTTTGAGTTAAAAAAAGTTATTATTTTATAATATTTCGACTTAACTGTCGTCCTAACAATTCCTAATTATAATGTAATATATATAATAAATTAAGTTGTAAAAGATGTTATTATTACTTATAAGTATAAATCTTAATAAAGGGTTATATTTTTTAAGATTAAAATGGTAAATGTTTAAAAAACTAAGGTTATATTTATCTTCGCTATTTAAGTTTAAAAAAAATGGTATAACCATTAATCCTTAGTTTTTATTAAAATTTTTAATATCGTTTAAAAATATTATATTAAATGAAAATTATAAAAGGCTAATAGTTAAAGCTATAACGTATCGAAATATTATACATGCTATATTAGTAACAATTAAAATTAAAAAACTTAATAAAAAAAAAGGATATATACTTTAAAAAACGTATATAATTTAATAAGTGGTTAAAAAAATAAAAAGGAAAATAAAATACTTAAAAACAACTTTCTAAAAGATAAAATATTTAATAAAGATTTTCTTTTATAAAATCGTGTAAATATAATAAGGCAAAATGAAATTGTTAACGCTATAAATAAAGCTTTCCTTTTAATTTAATTCGCTTCTTTTTAATTTTATATAAATGCTTATGTAAATATCGTTTAAAAATTAGTTTTAAGTTTTTAATAAAAGGTATGTAAAATTTTCATAGCTTATACTTAAAATTATATGTATTTTAACATATAAGCATATTACTTTTTAAATAATATATATAAAATTAATATAAAATATTTAATAATATATTATTACATTTTAAATTTAAAACCTTATTTATTACAAATAGCTTTTTTATCTTTATAATTAATTTAACTATTTTTTATTTAATATTATACTTAATTTCGTATTTAAAAATATTTGAAATAAAGTTATAATTTTTGCCAAAATTTACCCAACTTTTTATTAGCGATGCGTACAAATAGTTAAAATAATTAATTAATATTTATTACCTAAGTTATTTAAAAAAAACCTCGCTTTTTTTTCTTTAAACAATTAATAAAGATAAATTATATTATAATATTTTATACTATACTTATTATATTATAGCTAGGAATATTTAAACCGATGATAAAGGATTAAATGTAAATAAACCAAAATATTCGTTTCTTTTTAAATCTTTTAAAGTATTTTATCCGCGTTTTAAACTTATTAAAAATCACCTTATTCCCGTTAAATAATACTTTTTTCATTATTTTAAATATTTTTAAAGTTAGAATTTTAATCTTTTTTTAATTTTAATACTAATTTTATTTAAACATATTATATTTTATTATATCTTATTTTAATCATTAGGTTTTTTTAAAAACTTTACTTAAGCCTTGGTAAAATATAATATTTTACCACCTTTTTTATTTCCTCGTTACGAAACCTTTTACATATAATGTGTAATAAGTGTTTTATTATGTTATTAAAAATTTAAGCGTATTTAAAAAAGCTTATATAATACCTAGGATAGCTTAATAATGGTTTAAACTTAATAATATATGTAAATTTATTAAAGGTAAAAAAAATATCGTTGTTTATAATTTAATTAATAATAAAGTTTATTTTTAGTTTAATGTTTATAAACTTTTTAATAATAATATTTTCGTCTTTTTATTAAAGCTTAATAAAAAGGATAATAAATTTTATTTAGTTAGTTATGTGTTAGTTTTCTTATTAAAATTAAAGGATTTTAATATAAAAATTATTAAGTTATATTATAATATATGTTATTTACATGTACTTTAAAGCCCCCGAGAATTTTTCTTCGCTTATTTTGCCTAGGCATTGTTTATAAATTTAATTATTTAAATTTTTATTAACAAAGTCGACAAAGATGCCAAATATTTTATAAACGTTTTAAAAGTTATTAATGAAAAATAAATAAGGGTTAATAAATAAATGGCGATGGGAAATTTGCCATGGTTATTATTTAAAGTGATTAATGGTTATAAGTAAATTAAATAAAAAGGAAAAAAATGTTTTTATAATAAAATTAAAGGAGAAAATTTTAAAGTGTTAAGTTTAAATATTTATAACAACACTATGGTTTACTTTATACGCGATGATAAGATGGTTTTAACTAATAATTTTAATAATGTTAAGTTTAATAATTATAAGTTTAATCATGTATTAAAATGATCCGAGTTTTTAAAACCATTTAAGTTTTTACGATTATTTAATAGTTACCATTTAAAAGGTTTAAATCTATTTAATAAAAAGTTTTAAATATTTTATAATGGTAATAAAAAGTAAAGTTTACATATTAAATATACTTTTATATTTAATTTATAAACTTTTAACCACAACGATATTAACTACGATAATATTAGTTATAACAATGTTAGTTATAATGGTAATAATACCTTATAAAAAACATCTTTCCTTATTAATATTACGTAAAAGTTTACTTATAAAAGTAAAAATGCTTTATTAAAAATATTGTTTTTTATTAATAAAACCATTAGTCAAAATAATAATTTAAATAAAAAGTAAGGCTTTTTTAAGGCTTTGTATAAAATATTTTTTAAGCACGTTTTAAATCTTACCTTTAATATAAAAGGCTATTGTTAACCTTTTATATAATCGTTAAAAGTAATAATAAGTTAAGCTTACGTAGTTAATATATTTATTTGTTTAATATTCGTGGATAATTTATATAAATAATGGTAGTTAAATATAATATGGTTTAATTAAGTTAATTTATCTTTTAATACAAAGGAAATTTACTTTATAAGTTTAAAATTAATAAATAAATATATGTATAAAAAAAATATAATATTAATTTTAATATTTAAAAATAATGATATGTATGTAATTTAAGCTAAAAGGTTTTATGTGATATAATAAAGCTTTTTAATTATTACCCATTTTCTTAACCAATTTTAACGTTTAATAAAAGATGTATTAAAATAAAACTTATATTATTAAAATTGCCTTAATTAGCTTTTCCAAAGGATATAAGGTTTAAATGCGTATATAACGTATTTTTAAAGTTATTAATAATTATATATAACTTTTTAAAAAGAACTTATAACGGCATGTGATTAATAACAATTTCTTATCGCTTTTTAAATATAATAATATAAGGTATATAAAAAAATAAATGCGGGTATATTATATATATTTATTATGTATTAAGTAATTAACATTGTATATAATATATATTATAAATATATATAATATCACATATAAGTGTGTTATTAATAAGCTAATATTTGTTATATTTTTCTAACTGCTTTTTTATAGCTTGTAAAATTGTTAATTAAATAATATATTTTATTTTTTTTTTAAACATATTAACGAAAGTTATTATCTTTAATAATAAAGCTATTATTTCTTTTTTTTTTTTTTTTTTATATTATTACATTTTTAATTAGTTGTTTTACTTTACTTTTACTAAATTCTCGCTTTTTAATTAACTCGAAAATATAAAAAGTGTTACTTTTAAAGTATTTTATATTATTTTTTTAATAATAATAGCATATATTATGTGTTATTAATGCCTTGTTATAAAATTTATAACGTATTATATTTATATAATAAGCAATTATTTTACTTTAACTATTCGAAATATTTAAATAATTATTATAATAACTTTAATTACTAAAAAAAAGCGTATTTACTTTTTTAATATCCCTTTTTTTAAATCTTAGCTTAAAAATATTATTTTCCCTAATGTATACACTCGTATAAATATAAATATGTTTTTTAATTAAATAATAATTAAGGAATACTTTTTTTTATTTTCATAATACACTTTTAAAGCTAACCTTTATTACTTAAAAAATGTTTCCCCTAAAAAAAATAATTTAATTCACTTAATAAAGTTAAATCGCTTTATACGAAAAGATTTAAGCTAACTAAGTTTAAGCTGGCTTATTTTATTATCGAAAACTTTAACTTTAATCGCGATAATATTACGTTTAAATTATTAAGGATAAAATGGTTAACTAAGGTATAAATGATTTAACCATTACAAATATATTATTTTATATTAACACATTTTTATATAAGTTAATTAATAATAACCAACTTCGATTTTTTTTAGCTATTTATTTTTTTTGTTTTTATAAAATCGCGTTTTTAATAACGCCTTTTTTAAGTTTATTTTTCGTATTATTTTCACCTAGTTTATATGTTTTAACTTAAATTAAAAAATGTTTAATAACTAGTTAACCTTTATTAAAAACTTCGATATTAATTTTCCTATTTTTACAAATTATAACTTATTAATAAGTTTTAAATTATTTTAATTAAAAAGGCTTAAAAAAGCTTTAAATAATTATAAAGCCTTTAAAATATTACTTATAAGTTTTATTTGTAAAATGTTAACGCCTTTAGTTTATAAAATAAATAATAATAAGTTTTAAAAATTTGATAAAACTATTATAATGTAAATTAATAATAAAAAATATATGACTTTAATTTTTAATTTAAAGTTTTATATTAATTATTTTTTACTTAATAACGTGTTTTTTAATAATAAATTTTATAATACTTCGAACAATATTATTTAAGTTATTAATAAAATTAAATATAAGGTTAAATATTTTCCACTATTAGCAAAGCAATTCGAACACATATAATCATTACTATTTAACATAAAAGGCAAAGATTAAAAGGTTTAAAAGGATTAAGGAATAACACCGCCAAGGTGGAAAAAACACTTTAAAAAAACGTTTAAGTTAAAAAAAAGCCACGTGAAAAGGCTAAAGTTAACGGTGTAATTCTTAAGGTTTACATTTAACGTTATGCTTTCGAAAATAAAAGTAAAGGAAACATTTAATAACTGCTTATTTAATATAATAGGAAAGCTTATAAGCTTTAACTTTAAAAGTTATAGTAATAAGTTTATTTATTATAAAGCTATTTTTTTAAATTTGTTAACGAATGTAAAACTTTTTTACCTAAAACTTAATATACTTTAGGGTAATTTATTTACTTAATTCCTTAAACTTAACTACCCTTAAATTATAAATAAGCTAGTTAAAGTTTATAATATATTTAACTTCTTATTCCTTATAATTAAATATAAAAGTTTTAATACTAATCTTTCCTAACCCTTAATAATCGTTTAAAATTAAATTATTATAAAATGTATTACTTATTTTAATATTATATGAAAATTTAACTAACATTTAAAAATAAAAGCTATTCCTTATTTTTCATTATTGTTGCTTTTAATATTATATTAAATAATATTAAAGTGTGGCTTTACATTTCCTAACGGGATTAAGATAATTTATATGGTAAATACTTTATCATTTTCCTTATTAACATTTTCATTTTGTTAAAATAAAATTAATACATAAAGTTGTATATATTTATTTTTAACATATTTAAATAAGTAATAAAAAAAGAAAAAAATATAATAAATGTTATAACTAAGTTATACTTTTTATTTCCAATTATAAGCGTAATAAATTCGAATAAAAAGCTTAGTAAAGTAATAAATATAAATTATAACATAACAAAGGTAAAAAGTTTAATATTAAAACATGTATTACGCATAGCCTAGGATGTATTATTGCTTTATCGAAAAATTTTAAAGCGATTTATAATATTTTTTAATAATGTTTCTCGCTTAAGAAACGGTAAAGTAAAAAGCAATGAAATAAAAAGTGGCGAAATAAAAGGTAATAAAATAGAAAAGAACAAGTTAATTTTAAAGAATTAATAAGTGGTAAAAAGAGGCTATAAAAAAAGGTTATAACAAGTGATCCTTAATAGTTAAAACTTAAAAGAAATTCGCTTACCTTTTACGAAAAAGTTTAAACTTAATTGCTAGTTTAAAAAACAACCAGCTTTAACTTTATTTAACACATTTTATTCACTTATAAGTTATATTTAGGAAATTATATTTTTACCTTTTATAATATTTACATGATAAAAATTATTTAGTTTAAATCATGGATTTATTATTTTAATATTAAATAACCTCGCTTAACTACCATTTAACAACTTTAAAAACTTTCCTTTAAATTTAAAAAACTTAATAATAAAGTTTATATCTTTTAATAAAATGTTAAGTTAATAGTAATAAATAAAAATTTAAGTAAAAGAATAATTAATTAAAATATAAATATAAATATAAAGTTTAATAAAAATAATTAAAATAAAATAAAAGTTAAAGTTATAAAAGATAATGTTAAAACCATGTTTAACCAAACTTTATTAAAGTATCCTTTTATATAAAAAAAAGAAATTAAAGTAATAAATAAAGTTTTTATTAATTATTAAGTTATTTCTTTTATAATATTTAACTTAAAAATAAAGCTTTTTATTTTAATACTTAATATATTATTTAAATATTCGCTAATATTTATACTAAGATATTCCATTATTAAAACGAAAGTTACTTAAATAAGTGATTTATTTAACTATCTTTTTCTAATAATTAAATTTAAAGGGTTAAAGGTAAGTCGTATTAATAGCTTATAAGTAGCCACGAATTAATATATTATAGGATATGTTACTTACTTTAATATAGCTGAAAAACTAAGTGATTTAATGGTTAACTTTAAAAAACCTTTTTTAACTATTATTACCTTTAATATTATTACAAATGGTTTAAAAGCATAATTCTTTATATTATAGTAAAAAATATATAAAAATAATGGTTTTTAATTTATTATTTACTTTATTAAAGATTTTTTTCTTTGAAAAAAAGCGGATTATTTAAAGTTTTATATATACCTTTTTAATATTTTCAAATAAAAGTTATAAAAAAAAAAATTGTTGCTTATATTTATTTAATATAAGTATGGGAAATAATTGGTTAATCCTTAATTAATAAAAGATAAAATAAGCTTAAAGTTAAGCTTAAAATTTTTTAAACTAGTTACTATAAAACTTAATATATATAAGTTAATTATATTAAATTAAACGTAAATCATTTAATTTATAAGATTTTTTAGCTATTAAAAATGTGCGAATTAAAAAGTTTAAAAGTAAGTGTTAAAAAGGTTAAACATATTAAGTTAAAACTTAACAATCATTTATTATTAAAATTAACCATAAGGCTTTACATAATATAATAAGGCTTTTTAATTATAACCCACTTTCTTAACTAATTTTAATGCTTAAAAAGAAATACATTAAAATGAAATTTATATTATTAAAATTGCCTTAATTAACTATTTTAAAAGATATAAAATTTAAATGTGTACATAACATATTTTTAAAGTTATTTATAAATGTGTATAGCTTTTTAAAAAAGCCGTGTAATTAGTAATAATAGCTTACCACTTTTTAAATGTAATAATATAAAGTATTAAACTAAAAGTAAAAACAATTTTTAACTTATATATATATAAACATATACAATTGCCATTTTTTATAATTATTTATTATCCCTTTAAAAAAACCCTTTTAAACCTATTATACATATTTTTTAAAGTATATTTTTTATCATACTATATTTCTTTAAGTTAATAATTATTAAACTAAAGTATATACAAGTATTTTAATATGTTATAACTTTATTAAATAATATTTTATCACTTTTATTAAACCAAACCAAATTATTTTATTCACATTATTAAAATATCTTTAAAATGTAAAATATAATGTTTTAATCGTCTTTTTTAAATTTAAATTATTTTAATGTTAATATTTTTAAATATTTACTCGTTTATTATCTTAAACTTTTTAATTATAATATAATATTATCATTTATTTATATAATTCGAAATAAAAGTATTTGTTATAACTTTGTTTATTACTTATATTATATTATAATTGAAAATTACTAAGTTAATAATAAGGTTAATATATTATAATAATAAATATAAAATAAATCATTAAATAATAATAATAATAATAATTTTTAACTTAAGCTTAAACCTAAACTAATATAATATGATAATGTTAAACCAATTTATTATAAATTTTAAACTCGACGAATAAATATTACATATAGCTTATATTTTTTTCATTTAATTAAATAAAAAAGTTTTTTAAATACCTTTTAAGCTTATTTCTTAAATGCCTTTTAAACTTATTTTATCACATAGGCTTAATAAAATAATCCCTTAAACAATTTTTTAAACATTATAATATTTTAAATATGTTTATTTTTATTTACTTTTTTAAATCTAAATAAAGTGGTGGCGATTTTAAAACATAACTTTATAATATATTATAATCGCTTATACTTTTATATATTCGAAATGGTTTTTTAAAAGCTTAAGATTAAATATAAGTTAACATGTTTTATTATGTTATATTTTCTTTTAATAACGATTACCAATTAATAGCTAATTTCTTATATAAATACTTTATTATATTAAATTTTAAAAATTAAATTTTTCTTTATAATTAAATATTAAAACTTTAAATAAACCTTTTATTATGTTTAACTTTTATAACTTTTAAAGTAAAGCTGTTTTTTTATTGTTTAATAAAATTTTAAACCTATGTGGAAAAAGCCTATTTAATTTTTAAGGTAATATTAATTTAATAAACTTAAAATTAAATAGTTAAAGTTTTTAAATAAAATACTTTTATTAAATTTAATTACAATAAAATAAAACTACGTAAAAATGCCCATTTTACTTTTAATAAAAGTATAATTATTTCGTTTTTAATACATAATTTATTAAGTGAAAAAGTTATATTTGTTACATACGTGTAAAAAAATATAACGGCCAAGGCTTTTATAACTATATAAAAACTAATATCGTTTTATTATAATTGTAAATATATTAACCTTAATTAAGTTTTAAAAAAGCTTTTTTTTACTTAATTTACATAGTTTAAATTTTATTTAACACATATGTTTATTTTTAAAAAAATTTTAAATAAAAAAGGAAATCGTATTTTATATTTAACTATTTATAATAAGTTTAATAAGGCGAAATTTAAATAATAAAAGCTTAATAATTTTAAATTTTTAAAGTTACGTATAAATTATAACACCACTTTTTTAATGAAAATAAATTATATAACTTAAAATATTAACATTTTAAATCTTTAAAGTTACGATAAAAAAATAAATAATAAAAATAAACCTAGGCTTATAAAAAACGTCGTTTATAATTTATTATAATTTAAAGCAAATTTTTATAACGAGGAATTTAATTATCCCTAACGCGAATTATCGGCAAATAGTTTAAAAAAAGTATTTTTTAACATATTTAAAATTAATAATATAAGTAAAAAATTACGCGGTTACTTATTAAAACGCTTTCGTTACTTAAATAATTTAAACATTACTTATAAAGTTAAATAAATAAAAGAAAAATTACCTTTTTTTTTTAATAACTCGGTTATAAAAGGTAAAAGAAATTTAATAACCTTTTTTAATAATAATAAAAATAATTAAATAAACAAAGTTAATAAAAATAATAAAAGTAATAAAAGTAATAAATTTAATAAGTTTAATTTTATTATATATTAATATAAATTAATAATTATTATATTTTCTTTATATACTTTATAATTATATAATATATTATATAAAAAATATTCATATATATATATCCTTATATTAATAATTCCTTATATAGTTTAAATATATAATTAAAATGATTTGGCAATTTGGCGGATTCTTTGATATTAACCACCGTTGGTAGTAGTAGTGGTATATTTAAATCGTTATACGCCTGCCGAAAATGGTCCATCCACCCGGACCGGATATGCAAGAGCCCCCCTTCTTCCCCAGTGTGTGTGCGGTGCAATCGACGATTTTAGGAGTCATGTCGCGTCTATATTTTTACAAGGTTCGATCGTGTCAAAATGAGACTATAGTTTGCCGTGTCCAAGATTCCCATTCACCCTCCGCGACTCCTCCAATGCTTACTATAATGACGCCTTTTAAGCCTTGCTTGTTATTTTTTCCAGATCGGCTGGGTCACTTATGCTCCTCTGCCGTTCTGTTCTCTGTTCGTCTCCGGAGCTACTCCCGGACTCGTCGCTACTTTCTTCGCCGTAAATAATGTGCCTTAGGACGCTTTTGTCGAATAGTTCGATCACTAAATGACGGTCTGGTAACCTATAATGATGGCATTCCAGTAGCGCCATAACCTTGCGGAATAGGGCGGGTTGTCGGAATCCCGGAGCCTTCTTATGCCGCAACTGGAATAGTTCGACCTTGGCCTTCTTGTAGAGCACCATGTTACCTAACTCAGTCATGAGCTCCAATATACGTCGATTCGTTTCGTCCGCCTCGATTATGTCTGGGGGTGGCGGTTCTAATATCGTTTTCTGGGTATCTAAGAGTTTGATGGTCGCAGGAATCTCGTGTTTCCAAGGTTTGCAGGAAAGGAGTTTCGAAAGATTGGAGGGAACGCAAAGTCCTAGCGAAATGCCAAGGGGCGTGGTGTTCGATTCCCAGCCATGTTCGGAGAGTATCTCCAGGCCATGCGTGGACCTCGATATCAAACCTAAGACGAAGAAAGCGGTGCCTCGAAGACTCATCACCTCGTGAGACTCGGCAATTTTAATGATGTGCTCCACGACGTCGGTCGATTCTAGGAATGGAGCTCCAAGCTCCATAGAACCAACATTTCCTACTGCCCACAAGCAGCCCTTAACTTTTGTGATTAGTTCGGGATCTTCCGACTGCATTCCGTATTCCCTGATGGTCGAGGCGAACTCTTCGAAATGACCCTTGTCTTCAAGAAGCTTGCAACCTTCCTTTGTGCGAGACAATTCGCGGTAGAAGTGAGGTGGCACATGGTTATCTTGATCCGTGTCCAAATCATCTTCATAGATGCTTAAGCGGTGCGGTTGATCTTCATGGGTATCGATGAACGAACGTGCTAGACTGGCTTCGATAAGACTGACATATGTATCGTTACGTCCTAGGAACCAGTCGTCCATCTCGTTACTTATATAATCTAAGCCATCTAAATAGTGATAGCCGATGGAGGTGGACAAAAATCGGAGTAATAAAGGAGCACCGATTTCGCCAAGATGATCCAACGCTGGACGGCATTCCACTATATATTCCAGCAAGGCCTTGCTATTACATGCCTTCTCAAGAATCTTGACAGCTGTAGCACAGACCTCTACTTCTGGATCGTAGAGCTGTGTGACAAGTAGTTGAATTGCCCACTTGGAGTCTGATATAATCTGACCTGTTGGTGTGACACGCTGCCTCGTCGCGTATTTTCGAAGCACGTCAGTGGCTTGTATTCGCATTTCTTTCGTACCGGCCGTCAAAGCTTTCGATAGAAGTACACGTGGGTGGCCCATAAGACTGTAGTCGAGGTTGGAGAGAAGCAATTTGATGAGATCTGGTCTTTGCTTAAAATCGACAATGTGATACATCATATTGAAAATTCGCCATCGCTCGAGCATCTGCAGCCCTTTAGGATCGCTACTCAAGACACCGATCATAGGAAAGTAGCCACCACACAATGTATCCGTGAGACGATCTCTGGAGAACATCGGATATTGCGCTGTGAGGCCGCTGGTCTACAACTAAGAGTAAGCACACCTGCTCGTAAAGGTTCTTCGTCCACAAATATACTTACCGGGTCACATTGAGCTAAGCACTCAGCGATCTGTCTTAGCAACTTATTATCCGCGAGATATTTTGTCCCTTCAGCTGTCTGCAGTAGCGTGTGAATCAGAGCGCAGCCAACCCTCACATATTTCTGAGTATTCCGCGTATTCTTGATCTCCGAAAATTTGAACTTGAAAGGCCTATAAAAGCCTACAAGTCTTTTCGCGAATTTCGATGCCTTGATGGCCTCTTCGACGCGTTTACCGTTCATCAGTGGCCCCTCAATTATCTTAAGTACGACATCCCAGTTCCATTTGGAAGGATTAGAGTGGCCAAGGACTCCCGAATCTATCAATAACTGACGAAACGTGGCATCGTCTGTGTTGACTACAACATTGGTTTTAGGTGTTTCTTCTACATGGCTCATATTTTCGAGCATGCTACTAGAAGGAAGGTACCCGGTGGCATAGCCTGACGGAGATGATCGGTAAAGCGTCCGGCTAACACTGCTGATTTGATAAACAATCCCAGTCGCGTTGAAATGTGCCTCATCGTGGAACTGCGAAGCAGCTGCGAACAGCTCCGGCAGCAATTGAAGTTCGCTACTCCAAGAAGGAGGAAGAATTCTGCTCGCGAGTTTAAGAGTTTCGCCAATAAGCAAGGTGGTTTTTCTTTTCAGTGTAGGATCGTCGGTGTCCTGGGCCACTCGGAGCAGATTGGGCATCATTCCAGCCTTGATGAATATAGCCAAAAGCAGTGCTGTATAATGCTCCACGAAATTTTGCTCTGCCCCATCATCCTCATAGACGGTTTCCTCCTTTCTTGACGTTGAACTCTTCAATGTTGTTACTCTTCCATATGTCGTTAAGCGCCGCCCGGCTAGATATGAAGTAGCCCATGCAGGAGGCTTAATACGAAGAAGAGAATAAAGCAAGTCCACCACAGTATCCCGGATTGTTGGGTTGGGTAGCATTAGACTTGATATCAAAGAGCCAATCGCTCTAAAGTTATACATGGATAGGGTCATAAGCCCAGACCAACTTTTCAAAGCAGAAGCGATCGCCTTAGAATTCTGCTTTATGACTCCTTCGTAGGAAAACAATGCATCGGTGAATGCTGTGAACAAAACCTCCAGCTCATATCCAGCTCGTAGGTACTTCCGTGTTTGCGGCGCATCTAAAAGATAAAGGAAAGCCGAAGAGAGTGACTCGGGAGACTTGTAAGTGCCTTCGGCGAGGGCCTCTGATAGTGGTACTAAGCCACCAGACGCCACAAGTAGCGCAGGATCTCGTAGTAAGATTTCGGCGAGAGTCTCTATACAGATTGGTCGTAACCTGTCTTCGACTTGTTCGGCCACCGCCGCGATGGTTCTGACCACTGCCCTGGAAACCTCGCGAACACCATCTTTCACGTCTAGAAATGCACGGACGAACTTGAGGGCCTGCTCGCGTTCTACATCAGCCTTGCGATCCTTGGCAAGAGACACGACCACCATGAAGTCCGTATTCAGACCACGGATTTTCTTGAGGGACGCCATATCAGAAATAGCGTATCTTAACATTCTGTATCCTGCCGCCACAACTTCCCTACTGTTACTGAGCAACATGTCCTGCATCCGGTCTCCAAAAACGGACCACACAAGATCATATTTCAGCGTAGGGTGCCTCTTGAATAGATCTACGAGGTTATTGGCGCGCTCGACGTAGTACTCGGGTGTCATACCCTCGACTTCTAGAGCTTGTAATATCTCGGCGAGCGCAAAGGTTGGGGATTCTGTCGGTTCGTCAAAGTCGGATCCGGCACCGCTCTTGGATGCGCTTGGGGGCGATCGCAACCCGTCGCTACGCAGCAATCCCTCGTTTCGGGCCCTTGTGGGAGTACTCGGCACTGCCTTAGACCGTTGCGCGTCGGCGATCTTTTGCTTCAATTCTTTTATCCTCATATTCGACGCCATGAGCTCAGCCTCCACCCTCTGGCGCTGCTCCTTGGTCTGCTTCGCTTTCTTGGCATTCAGAGCCTCAAGCATATTCTCGCTTCCCTCCTTGATCTTCAACTCTCGACTGAGGGAGTCTTTGAGAGCATTAAGAGTGCTCTCGACAATAGACTCGTTATCATCGTCTAGTTTATCGCGGGCGTAGACGTCGGCCCTGGAGCCTGCTCTTGATTGCATTGTCTGGCTGCGTAATTCTGCGCTGAAACTTCCTGGGGGTTGAGAAGGAGCTAAGGAAGACCCTCTCGGGGCGAAGGAGGAGGCCGCGGAGGATGCGGTTCGGGCACCATTGGTGGTGTTGGGTGGTTGAAGGCCGCCATCTCGATCGAGGCTCGGTCGCGAAACAGCGACTGGAGAATTAACTGCATGTGGCGGTTGCGAGGCCAACGACTTCTGAGTCGGTGTCGCGGAGCTGCTCAGCATGGTGGCAGACCCGACCAAATGCCCACCGTCTGGGTCAAGGCCGCAGCGCCGTTCATGGAGAGGAGCGGGCTTCTAGTTGGTTGATGGATGGTGGGTTCGTATTATACCGTGACAAGATGGATGTATTAGACTGTAACGAGCGGCGTGTTGAAATAAGTCAGTCTAAACAATCAAGAATTTGTTCTTAATAGTAAAATGGTCAGAAGCGCAAAAAAAGGAAATTAGCAGAGATTGAGGAGGCACAGAGAGCCTGTTGTCGCTGTCATGTCTTATAAAAGGCCTTGAGGTTCTAGGTTATGTTTGTATCCATCCATACTGTAGGACCCGCGGGTCGGATTGCGGCCGCTGTGCCAAGATTGAACAATGACATGGG
>KZ112753.1:0-27061 GCA_002120305.1 Hypoxylon sp. CO27-5 | reverse complement strand
ATTAAGAATTTATAGAACTAATTAATTATTATAATCTTAAAAAAAAAAAAAAAAAAAAAAAAAAACCATATTAAAAATGAAAAAATATTTATTATTATATTATATTCCATTTATAAATTAGCTAATATATACCAACCTTATAGTTATTTTAACACTTATATAATTAAAATTATTTATTATCCTCTTTTTTATTATTATTATTTATAATTGTTATATTATTTATAAAAAGAAAATTATCCTTTATAATATTTTTAATTAATAAAAGATTTTAATTAGCCTTAGCTTATAAATAAGTATACCTTAAATCTTAAAATGAATAAGTGGAATTAATGATTAAAAATAACAATTTTTATAAATACCGTTAAATTTATTAGGAATGGATTAATATTTAAAAAAAAACCATATTTTAATATAATTAATGCTTTTAAACGATTGGAAATAAATTTCATATAAATAATAAGGAACTTTATTAGGAATTTTATACAATTGTATTATAAAACCTTTTATATATTTCCTATTAATAACCATTATTTTAAAATATTTATTTAATAAATAATTATAATAGAAATTAATATAAATTTATAGGGTATTTTTAATCTTTTAACCTTTAACAAAATGTATAAAAGGTTATTATAAGTTAACTACTTATTAAAATACTTAATTAATTATCCATTAATAAAAATAATACCTAGTCGTAATATTATTTAATAAGGTAAATTAAAAATATTTAAACATTTTCTTATTAAAAATTAGTTAATTTAATTAAAAATTATTTTAAAAAGCTTATCCTATAGGAATATTTTAAAAAGTATATCTTATAAAAATCTACTTTATTTAATGTAGGAATGAGTTTTAAAATAGGAAGGGATTTTTAATATTAAAAAAGAAATAATTAAAACTTTTATAATAATCTTTTTTATTATTATTTACTTTTTTAAAATTTATATAATCATTAAAAAAATTAATATTTATTATATTAAAACCATTATTAAAATCGTTATTAAAATCATCTATTATAATAACATTTTAAGGCTCGGCTTTAAAATTATTAAAAGGAAAGCTTATAAATTTAAAAGGCTTATAAAAAAAATCTAACTTGTTTAAAAACCCGCTATAAAGTTTAAAAATAATTAAAAACTTTATAATAAAGATAAAACAATAAGAATAAACCGTAAAATATTAATCAAGTTTAAAAAAACAAGGAAAAAGTATAACCATTTAAACAATAAATAAATTAAAGCGTATATTTTATATTAAAAAATAAAAAGGTTTTCAAAGTGATTAAAAAAAAGTTAAAAAGGGAAGAAAAGAAAAGAAAAAGATTATTTATAATGATTATAAATATTTATAAATGAATTACTTTATTATATTAAAATGTAAATTTATTAGCTATTTAATTAATTTAAATTACACAAAAGTTACTTTAAAAATAAACCACCTTTATTAACTTATATAAATTAATTATTTATTAATAAGCGATTAAAAAAAAAAGGAGGAAATAAAGCCTTTTTATATAAATTTTATTTTTTAATCTCCTTTTTAAATGATTAATTTTTTTAATATATAAGTTATTAAATTACCTTATAAAAATACATTTTACTTTACATTAAAAAAATTATAATTGGTAAAAATAAAGCCTTTTTTAAATATTAATAACAAAGTAATTAAAAACTTAAAAAACTTTTATAAAATATATACTTTAAAATATTAATAAATAAAATGTTTTCGAAAGTATTAAAAGATTAAATAATATTTATTAATTAAAAAATGTCACACAGTTATTATAATGTTAAATCTTTTAATTAATTAAATGGTATAAATTATTAAGAAAAAAGGAGCATAGCTTTTAATTAATGGTATATTTTAAATACGTATAAAATTGCTTATTAGATCACGTGCTTTACACGTGACCTAATATTTCGAAATTATAACACATCCCCTAGTTATATATGGCTTAAAACTAAGCTTTTGTTATTTTCGATTAAAACTTAATCGGTTTATTTTAAGCTTTTTTAATATATTATATATTACACGTACTAAGCTAAAAATAAAAGAAATAAGTTAATAAAAATATGCCTTAACCTTTTTTTTATTAGGTAAAATAGGTATAATATTTTTTAGTTTTAGTAAGTGGGTTAATTAAATGATTTAAAAAGTCTTATATAAGAGTTTAAAATATTATAGCTAATTTAATAGCGATTTTTTAAGCGTGTATAAATAGCTTTACTTTGTTTTAAAGTTTTTAAAATGGTTAGTATTAAGCTTATTTATTTATTTATAAGTGGTTTTGTTTTTATATAGGCTTTTTTAAACCTTTTTTTTAATTTTATTTTTTAAGCTATTTACGAATAGCTTTACTTTTAATTGTTTTTTTAATAGCTCTTTTTTAATTTAATATGAGTAAGAAATATGGTAACGTTAAAAAAATAATTAATTTAGAAAAGGCTTAAATATTTTATAAAAAGTATATAAAAATTATAGTTAAAGTTAAAAGTGATTTATTTATTTAAGATTAACTATTTACTCTTATTATTATTAAAGCTAGTTTAGTTATTTTGGATTAGTTAATTATTTAGGTTAAAAATTAACTAATTATTTTTATTATTAAAATGCTTATTTAAGTTAATAATTCTTTTTAACCTATTATAATTAAAATCTTTAATAATTTCGATTTTAATTATAACGTTAAGTTTATTATCATTGGCTTAATTATTTTTAAGTTATTAATTAAAGTTAAGAAAGGGGTTAATTTTTTTATAACTTTACTTTTTATAATTGGTTAAATGGATATGTTTTTGAAATAGTTTTTTAATTCTTTTATTCTTCCTTTTATATTTGTTATTACTTTTATTTTTATGTGTTTTATAATTTTTATTTTGTTAATTGCTTTTACTTAGTTATTTTTAAAAAGTTTTTCGATTAGTTATAAGGATAAAAGTAAAGGTAAAGTAATAGCTTAAATTACTTTACCGTTTATTTTAATTTAAAATGTTATAGCTTTAATATTAATTGTTAATAAGTGTGTGTTTAAGCTTAAGTTAAACGGAATTTATTATTATAATCCTTATTTAGCTTATATGAGAAATATGTTAATTAAAAAGTTCGATTAGTGTTATAAAGATTTAATTAATTTTAATAATAAGTGTTGCTTTAAATATGTTAATAGTTATAGTTATTAAAAAGTATAAATTATTTTTTATTTTTTTAAAAGCTTAATTTTAATAATTTAATTTTAAGGGTTATATTGTTAATCGCATATATTAGTAGTTATAATGTTTAGTTTTATAAGGGATAATTTTTATTAAGCCTTATATAAGTTTTTTTATATATTTTTTATTAAATTTTTAAATATTAATTAAAGCTTAAAAAGATATAAGCACTTTATATAATTGTTTAAATGTTTATTAAGAGTTTGTTTTTAAACTTTAAATTATTTTTTAAATTTAAATTAAATTTTAATAATAGTGATTAGGATGTTTTTTTTCCTACCGACTTATTTTAATTAATTAAATAATGTTATATGGATGGTAATAGAAATAATAGATTTAATAGGAGTTTTATATTAAAAGTAATTAGTAAATCCTCGTTTATAATATTAGTAAATGGTGTTTAGGTGAATATTTAAGGAGTTAAGTATTAGTTAAGTGGCTTTTTTTATGTATTTTAATGGTTTTAATATTTAAAAATAAGTTAGGAAATAGTTGTTATGTAGTTTGTAACTATTATATATTTTTATTTTATAAATTATTAAGTTGGTTTAATTTTTAAATAACTTTTTAATAAAATTATAATAACTTTTATAATATTATAATAATTTTTTATTATTTTAGCTACTTTTATACCTATATAATAAAGCCTTTTTTATATTAAAATGTTATTGCTTTTTCTTTTTTATATAATATTTTTTTAATAAAGTAATAAATTATTTTTTTTTTAATTAATTACCCTTTAGGTTTAAAATAAATTCGAACCACATTTTAATGGATTATGTTAATTATTCTTTTAGTTTTAATTATATTTAAATAATTAATAAATATTTTAATTATAATAACACTTATTAAAAAAAAGATTAAAGCTTTTAAATAATTTAAAATTGCTTTATATATTATATGTTATAATAATTTAAAAAAAGTGTAAGTTATTTAATTTAATAATATAAGAAAAGCTTATTAATTGTTATTTATAAGTGATAATTCTTAGGTTAATATTGATAACTTTATTTTTAAAGGAGTGAATAAGCTTATAATACCCTTTGTTTAATATAATCTAATTAAGCAAAAACGCCTTATCATTAGTTTTAAAGTTTTTAAAGCATTTAACATTACTATTAATACTTTATTAATTAATAATAATATACAAATATTAATTTTTATTTTTAATCCATTATTAATGCTTATAATTACTTCTTTTATTTAAAGAAATGTTTATCCTTTTATTAAAACGCTTTATTATATACCTTACTTAGGTTATATAAAAAGTATAATTGTTAATTACTTTTAAATATTATATAATTATATTTTAATAAAGCAAGGTACTTAATGTTAATTATACTTTAACAGATATTTTTATTAAGATTTATAAGTTATTTTTTTTACCATAATAATATTATTTTTACTAATTTATATTTATATATATAAATTTAATAATTTAATCATATAATTAATAGCTTATTATTTGTAAAAAACATCCTTAATTTATAATATTATTTAAAATATATTAATAAGCTTTTTATAAAATCTTTTAAATACTTTTTTCTTTAATACTAATTAATATATATAAGCAATTTATATTCTATAATATATTTTACTTACTTTTTTAAAATATAAGTTGTTAAATAATAAAGAAGATAATAAAGTTAATAAGGAAATAAATAAAATAAGTGGTAAATTTTATAAAAAAGCAATTAAGGAAATTATTTAAACTTTTAAAATATTTTGTTAAAAGATTTTTATATTATTATATTTTGTATTTATATTTATTTATTTATTAATATAAAGCAATTAATAATATTATTAAATTACTTATATAAGCTTTTTAATTATTAGTTAATAGATCTTATATATTTTGTAAATTAAATAACACTTTAAAATATTTAAATCTTTATTTCAATAGATTTTTTATTAATTTATTTATTAATATTTGGTTAGTTAATAAGTAAAATATTTTAAAGATTTTTAAAATATGTTTTTAATGTAATTATATATTTTATATATTTATATAATAAAGCTTAATATTAATTTATTTTTTTTCTTTAACGATTAATTTAATTATTTATTAATTATTATTATAGATTTATTATACATGCCTTAAATTAATCTAAATATCTTTAAATAAATGTTATAAAGCCATTATTTCTTTTATTATATTTAAAATATTAAATAGTTTAACCTTTGTTATAAAGGTTAATATTATTAATAAATAAGTTACTTTTTAAATAATTAAACCATTATATAAACTTATAATCTATTTATAAAATAATTATTTACTTTTTATATCATTTATAAATAATACATTATTTAATATAAACAAG
The DNA here is from genome assembly GCA_002120305.1 of Hypoxylon sp. CO27-5. Classification (NCBI taxonomy): domain Eukaryota; kingdom Fungi; phylum Ascomycota; class Sordariomycetes; order Xylariales; family Hypoxylaceae; genus Hypoxylon; species Hypoxylon sp. CO27-5. The sequence goes on along the minus strand of KZ112753.1, from coordinate 21,531 downwards.
GCTTATACTCTAATGCTTTTACCCTTATATTTAATATATAAAATATATATTATATATAAATACCTTATCACTTAATTAATTGCTATTAAATGTTTAAATCTTAAATTAATTAAATAATAAAAAAGCTATATAATTACAAATATAATATTAGGTTTAATCATTATTATAATATATAAAATTAATCTTACACATTTTTAAAAAGCCTTAATCTTTACCTTAATAACTTTTCCCTTATACTTAGAAAATAGCTTAAATAATAAAAAAATAAATAAAACTTAATTATTATTATTCAATTAAAACTTAATTATAATCTTTTTAATATAACTATTATAAAGCAAAGAAATAATTTAATATTCCTTATTTTTAATTATTTTAATCCTAAAATACCAATTAATTAATCTTTAATCTTTTATCTTATATAAGCTTTTTAAACAATTAATCACTTTTTATACCTTAGTTATATACTTAAAAACATTTATTATTAATATATCATTTATATATACTAATATATATATTTTTTTATTAATTATATAAAATAGGTATAGTTTTTTTATTAATACCATAAGCCTTTTAAGCTTTAAAATACTTTTTATTTCCTTATACCATAATAAAAAAAAGTTATATAATTTATATAATACTTTTAAAAGCTTAATACACTTTTCATTTCTATTTTTATAACCTTTAAAAAACTATATAATAATTAACTTCTTACCTATTTAAAAGATATTTACAAATATATTTTTAATATTAAATTATTAAATATTTAAATTAAACTTTATAATTAATATTATTATTATCCAAAATGATTTTATTACAAATATAACAATATATATATTTTAAAGTATTAGATATTAAAAATTACCTTACATAATAAGTTAAAATTTATACTTTTTCAAATATTTATTTTTATTAAATTTATATATAAATATTTACTTTAAAAGGAATAAGGTATTTTTTACTTTATTATATTTTATAATACACCACATATTATTTTTATTAAATATTTAAATTTTTTCTTATATATTTTCTTTAAATTATTTATTAAGTAAATAACTTATTAAATCCTTATATTCTTTTAATAATGGTTATAAAAGTTTATTCCAATGAATTTTTAATTTATTTAAAGCTATACTAATTTATTTAGCATTTTTTTAATATATTATTATAAAAATCATTATATATAATATTTAATATTTTTAATTTCCTTAGTAAATTACTTCCTATTAATTAAATAAAAAGATTTTTAAAAAATTAAATTATTTTGATTTAATAAATAAAAAAATCTCCTCTTTATTTTTATAAATTAAAGTTATAAAGGCTAAATTATTTAAGTTTTTTTTTTTAAATTTTTAACCTTTAAGTTTCCTACTTTTTTATTAAAGCTTAATAAATACTATTATAATATATAATTAAGTTTTTAATCCTTTTAAATAACCTTTTTTATACCATAATTATAATATTAATATGTTACCTTTTTTACTTTTATCAACATTTTTCTTATTACTTATTAAGTTTAAATATTAATTAAATATTTTTACTTTAAGAAAAACTTTTCCTACAAAATTTACAATCCCCTAAAATAGTTACCTAATACTTAATAAAGCATTACCTTTTTTTATTCTTAGTTTTAAAATTCTTTTAAAAATTAAAAGTTTAAAAAGTTAATTTCTTACTTATATATTAAGCTTTCTTTTAATAAATTATTTACTTAATTTTAAATCTAAATTTATAAATATATTTTCCTTTAATTTTAAAACTTTTAATTAACTATTTAATTATTTTTTAATATTTATACCCTTTAACTTAATAATTTACTTTATATTTTAATAACTTAATAACTTTTTTTCCCATAAGTTTAATATTTAAATTATTCCTTCCTTTATTACCTACTCTTTTAACTTATTAATCTTATTAATTTTTAATATTTTTAAGCTAAGTATTAAATATTTAACTTTTAAAGTATAAAATATTTCCTTATTAAATTATACATTTTATATAATAATTATTTTTTTTTCTTTAAGGATTTATATATAATATAAATTAAAAGTTTAATATTTTATTAAATACCTTATATAAGCTTTCCTTATTATTTTAAATGCTTTCCTATTTATATTATATTTCCTTTTTTTTTAACAAATATATTTTACACCTATATATATAAATATTACTTTAATTAAGCTATAAATTATTCATTAATACCTTGGAAATTTCTAAGATATAAAATCTAAAATATTATTTAAATTAATTATTAAATATTTTAATTAATAAATATATATAATAAATAAAGCTTAGGCTTTTATTAATTAATTAAGTTATTATTTAAGTGATTTTAAGTCAAAGGTTTATTAATAATTTAATTCTAAGTTACATTTTAAATATTTAATTAATTACCTTTTATCTTACTTATTTTATACTTTTAATAGGTTTATATATATAGCTTAAAGAAATTTTTAAGTTGATTTCCTCTTATTTTACCTAACGCTTAAACCTTATTAATCTTTAATAAAAAAATATTATATACTTATTATTATTATATATTTTATATATATTAAGTTTAAATTATTTCCATATTTAATTCTTAAATAATTAAAGCTAAATGGCTATTATTACCTAGTTTTTATTTATAAGAGGAAATATAAAAAATATTTTATTATATTTATCTTTAATTATAAATAATATATATAATCCTTTATATTTTTTTTCATAAAAAAATAGGTTTTAAATTATCTTTTAAAATAATTTAATGAAGCATTTTTTAAAAAATTTCCTTTTTATTACTTAATAAACATGTATTATAATGTAATACTTATATTTAATTTTAAGGATTTCATTAATTTTTACGTTTTAAGCCTTATAAATTAAAGCTTAAAAAGCTTTTAACTTTAAATACTTAAAACATTTATGTTAAAAATTCTTTAAATCATTTTATAGCTTTGATAAATTTTTATTAGGTTAATAAATTATATATTTTTTACTAGTTTTTAAAATGTTTATTATACCTATTATACTTATGAATATATTATATAAAATAATTGTTAATAAAGTTAATAAGATAAATAAGTAAATGAAAAGGAACTTATATTTAAAAAAAATTAGGTTATGTTTATATATAAGTTACCTTATTATATTACTTTTTTTTAGTTTCTTAAAACATAAAATATAATCTTAATTATTATATTAAATATTTACTATATATAACTTAGCCTTTAAAATAATATTCACATAAAATCCCTTTATTATTATTATATTTATTAATATTAAATTATATATATTAGGTTTTAATTTGCTTATAAAGCATTTAAAAATCACTTATTTGCCTATTTTAAAAATTAGGAAACTTATAATACTTATTTAAATTATATTATAAGTATTTATAAGCTTAAATAAACTAGGGATTAAAAGCTTTTTATTATTAATTAGGTTAATTAATCCATAGTTATCTATTATAATGCTTTTTAAAAATAAATGCCTTTTAATTTTAAATATAATAAAAACTTTTAAAGCTATATAATCCTTAATAATTTGCTTTATAAGCTTTTAACTTTTTTAAAATAAATATAGGTTAATTAATATTATAATTATATCCTTTAATTAGTTTTTTCCCTTTAAGTTTTTACTTTTTTAATTATTAATTTTAGCCTTAAGCTATTTTTAAATAAAAGTTTAATAAATTGCTTAAATTTCTTTATAACATTTAACATTTAATAATTTAATTAAACAATTTATCTTAAAAGTTATTACATATTAAAGATACATATATTCCTTTAAAAGTTATTTATATATTTAATTATTTTTTAAGCATAAATATTTATTCTTAGCTTATAATTTATTACTTTTAATAGTTTTACTAATAGTTTTATTAAACCTTATGTTTATTTTATTTCTTTAAATTATAATAAATTATACTTTAATCCCTTTTTTCTTAATATTAACATTTTAAAAATATAACCATCCACTTTATATTAAAATTTATTAATTTAGGATAAATATTAATTATCTTAATTAATCAGTTTAAATTATTAATTAAAGCTATATATTAGTTTATGCCGGATTAAAATATACTTTTATTACTTTTAAAAATATTTTAATAGCTAATAACTCCTTTATATTTAAAAGATAATAAGCTTTTATATCCTTAAATGCCTAAGTGAATTTTAAAGTTTAAATAAGGGATAAGGTATTTAATATTTTTACCTTAACAAATATTTTATAATATTTCTTTTATACTTAAATAAACATATTAATATATAAGGAAGTTAAATTATTTTTAAATATTTTAATTATAACTTTTAAATTATGTTATCCCTAATGTTTTAATTTAAATAATATAATGTTTATAATTTTTATATTAACAGTTTTTCTAATTTAGGTTAAAATAATTATATAATATTTTTTAATTACCATATATTTTTTTCTATTATTTTTATAATTTATTAAAGTAATTTTATAAAAAGCTTATAGCTTAATAGGTTTAAAAGGCTTAAGTAATTTAATTGGTAGAAAAATCTTTAATATATTAAATATATTACTTAATATAATATCTAACATTAATTAAAATAAAATAGTTATTAAGTTATTAGTTGTTTCGTTTAATTTAAATCTAAGCGATTATATAATTAATGGATTACGTAATATAGCTAATATAGTAAAAGCTTATAAAGCATTACAACTTTTCTTTTTTATTTATTTTACTTTTACTATAATTTAATTTTAATTAGTTAAATTTTTAATATATTTATTAACATATCTTTAATTTTTTCTATTAATTATTAAAGTTTAAGTTAGCTTTATAAAATTAATTAGCTTATTAAGTTATTCTAAGTTAATATATTATTAAACTTTACACTTTTTTAAAAATTAAATTAAATAATAATATTAAATTATAAAGTTATATATACTTAAGTATTTAATATATTTAAATAATTTATTTAAGGTTTTTATAATTAATTAAGTTAGAATATAAGTTACTTTAAAAATTAATTAAATAATTGATTTTTTCTATAAAAAAAAGGTTTAAAAATTTAAGATAAATTTATATATAGGAGATTATTTAAAATATTAATATTAAGTATAATTTAAGCTTATAACTATTATATAATCATTGTAATATTAAATCTCCTAATTAATTAAATGGTATAAATTATTAAGAAAAAAAGAGCATAATTTTTAATTAGTGGTGTGTTTTAAATACGTATGGAGTTGCTTACTAGGTTACGTGCTTTATATATGACCTGGCATTTCGAAACTATGACAAAAAATATATTTTTTCTTAGGAATTATAAAAGTTATAGATTTAAAGCAAAGATTATTATTACCTTTAAAAAGAATTAACCTTATAAATTAAATTAACATTATAATTAATTTAATTAATACCTTTATAAGGTATTTTAGAAGTAAAATAATTAATGTTAATATAATTTATGCTATTTTAAAAATAGTAATAAAAGAAATTTTCCTTAAATAAGTTATTTTAAAAAAGGACATATTACATACCTTTAATTTTATAATAAACTTAAAAATTAATTAAAAAATAACTTATAATATTTTTATTAATATATCCTAATTTATTATCTATATTATTTATTTTAATTTAAATAATATAAAATGTTAAAAAGGTTTTAATTAAGCTTATATAGTTTTATATATTTAAAATGTTATAAATAAAATCTTATATAATTTTAATAGTGTAAATTAATTTAATTATAAAAGTAATAACCTTTTATATTAATTTTAATTAGCCTAACATAATATAAAAAATATATTTATATTAAAATCCCAATTTTATTAATATATTAAAACTTAAAAGTAAAAAAACCCATGAAGTTATAAATATTAAATAAGTGTTATAAAATACCTAATTTTTTAAACATTAAAGCTTTTATTAGATTTATTATTAAGTAATAAGATTTTTAATGTGGTTAAAGGTATTATATTAAATATTATAATTAAAATCATTTATTTTTAAATTAAAAATAAAAAAAAATATAATTAATCTAATTAATTTAAATTAAAATTACCAACTATCCTAAAGTATTAATAAAGATGTAATAAAAAGTATTAATATAAATGACAAACGATTAACTTAACTAAATTAAAAGTCTTAAAAATTTTAAAAGTTTTAAAAATTAATGATTAAAAACCAAATAACCTTAAAAACAAGCTAGTAAATAAATACGCTTATTTATTAAATTTAAATAATTGCTATTATCTTTATTTAGGTAAAAGAAAGGTGAAATTTTATAAAGGTATTTTTTAAAACATTAATACCTTACCTATACCATATAAATAATAAGGTAATAGTTTAAAAAATATAGTTTATTATTTTTAATTAAACTTTTCTATAAGATAAAAAGGTTAGGATAAATATAAAGCATAAGTAAATTATATTAATAATATTTTATGAAAAGAAAATGTATTTTTTAAAATAAAATGATAAAATCTTATTAATAAATAAAAGTGGATTAAAGATTTAATATATATAAAAAAAGGTGAAAAGGTAAAAAAATAATGGAAGTATTTTTAATATAATTAATAGTTTAGAAAATTAAGGAAATTTAAAATTTACTTATTTAATAATTAAAGAAATAGGTATTATTTACCTTAGGAATATTTTTTTTTTAATATGTTTTCTTATGTATAATGTTTTTAGGAAAAGTTTTTCTTTTAATATAATTTGTTAAAAATGTTTTTATTATATTTAAAAAGGTATAATTTAAGGTAAAAAATTATAAAATACTTGTTTTATAGTTACTTATCTTATAGTTATTTATCTTATAATTATTCACTTTGTAATTATTTACTTTATAGTTGCTTACCTTATAATTAGTTATTTTATAAGTAATTAAACTTATATTTATAACTAGTTATTTTTTTAATTATAAATATTACGTGCTTTAATTATAAAAATATATAATATTACAAATATATTCTTATTTACTTTTTTATAATTAAAATAATTAAAAATTGTTTTATAAGCATTATAACTTTTTAATTAAATTTATATTATTATCGAGAAATGTATTTATAACGCTTTTAACGTTATAAAAGCACCTTTTCTATAAGAGCGGCTTTTCGCTTTAATTTAATATCCTTTTTTAATAAAATTTATTAGTAAAATTTAAACTTTTTTAAATTACCTTTAAACTTTATAAATTTATCTATTTATTTTTTAAGTTTTAATTTAATTTTAACAATTAAAACGTAATTATATAAATATATATATTAAAATATAAAACTGTAAGTAACATAAGTATTATATATAATCGGCTATATATTTGTAAGAAATAAAAACATTATTACTTTATAATTAAGTTATTTTTTATTATTAAAAACTTTAATAACTAACTTTTAAATATATAGCCATTTTTAATAAGCTTATTAAAATATAATACCTATATTTATATAACTTTAATTATTATTTAATAAATAATATATAAGATAATTAAAGATATAATTATAAATATTTAAAGATAATAGCTTTTAATTAAAAAAAACTTAATTTACTATTTTTAATATTAAACTTTAAGTAACCTTTTTAAAATCATTAAGATTAATAAAAGAAAGTACTTTATACTTAACCTTTAATATAAATTAAATAAAAGTTATATATTAATAAAAAGGTTATTTATCCTTTATAATATAATTAATAACATAATAAATTAAGGAAATTACTTAACTTTAAATAAAAATTAAAGTAAAATTATAATTATATTTTAACATAATAATTATAACCTTATTCTAATATATATAATTTTTAAATATACATTTAATTTTAAAAATACCTTTACTATTTAAAAATATTTTTAAAACTAAATTTTATAATTAATTAAAGTAATACCTTCTTTTAATCTTAACCCATTATTTCCTTTTTCATTTACTTTTCTTATATTTATAATAAATTTAGGTATATTAATAAATCTAAATAATTATAATAATAAATTATGCTTTATTTTTTTATTTATTTTCTAACTTAACTAAATTAACTTTTAACTTTTTAAAAGAAAAAAGATGGTTTTTATTATAAGCCTTATACCTTAATACTTCCTTATTATAACTTTTTTAAAAATATTTATTAATCCATTTTAAAAACTTATTAATATTTAAGTAAAAATGTAAATTATAAAATATTTTATTTATATAATTTTTTAAACTAATATTACTAAAGTATTAAAGGAAGTTATATAAATAAAAAAAATTATAATTATTAGTTTTAATAAATCTATAATATATATTAATAAGATTAAAAGCCTTATCCTTATTTACTATTTAAATAATCTTATTAAAAAATACTATTATATGGTTATAAAATTATTAAATAGTTATAATAAGATTTTAATTTATTTTTTTAATAATAAGTTAATAATTCTTAAGTAAATATTTTTCTAATACCTTTTTAATATGTTAAATATATTAATTACTATAAAACCTTTAATTTATTTTAATGTATATTAAATTAGTTAAATTGTTAGGATTTACTATAAACTAAATAATAAAAAACCCATTTTTTATAATTAAACTTTAAAGTTAATTATGTTAATTATACTTTTTTTTATTTAATAAAGGTTATTATTAACTATATATAAATATTTCCTTTATAAATCTTTTTATATAAGGATTATTAATTAGTTAATATTTTTCTAGTTTATTTTTTACGATAAGAAATTCTAATATAATAATAAATTTAAAGATATATTAAATTTTAATAAATTTTAAACTTTTTAATAATATATAATTAATTTTAATGCTATTATCCTTAATGATATAATTAAATATTAAGAATGGAAAAATTAAATGTGTAATAGCCATGGCTTTATATTGGCATAGCTTAATAAAAGCTTATTTAAAAATGTTATTAGTTTATAAACATATTTAAATGGAAATAATATAATATTATATTTTTTATAAGAAAAGTTTTTCTTATTATTTTAACTTAAAATTAATTTCTTTTTTTTAATAATTAATATTAAATTATCCTAATTATAAGGTAAAATTATAATAAATATAAATGGGAAATATTTTAGGTTTTAAATATTTAAGAATTATTAATTTAATTTAATATAAATAAATGTTTATTTATTTAAAGTTTATTACTTTATAATATTTTCATTATTTTTATTATCTTTATTATTTTCTCTTTTATGTAATTTTTACTTAAAAAACTATTAAATAAAATTTACTATTTAAATATTATTTAACTTATTACTTATAATAAAAAGAAATATTAATAAAGTTAATATAATTACCATTTTATTAATAATATTAAAATTAATGTTATTACTATTAGAAAAAGTAAAAGTATTTATTAACTTATTTTTATACTTTAAAATTATTTTTTATATTTTATTATATACCTTAATTAATTTTTATTTAAAAATTTCTTTTAAATTTAATCCTAAATTAAATTTTAATATTAAATTTAAACTAGGATTAATTTTAAGGTTAAATGATATAATATTTTTAACCTTAGTATTAAATTTTATATTTTTATTAAAAGATATATTATTATTATATGTTAGATTTTAATTATATTAATGTAAGATATAAGAAGATTTTTTATTAGATTTTATATTCACGTTTTAAATATGAGTTAAATTTTATATTAGATTTAATGGTATAATTTTATTTTTATTAGCTTATTCCTTTTAAAATTTATTATTAAAGGGAATATTATAATATAAATAATTATTTTCTTTTAATTAAAGAAAAGCTTTTATTATAATAGATTTGTATAGCCTTAAAAAAGGTTTTAAAATATTTATTTTAAGCTTATTAAGGCTATATTATATAATATAAAAATTATTAGTAATATTTTTTATTTTTTAAGGTAAGATTTTTATAATGAAAAATAAATTATTTATAATAATAATAATATAACTTATTACTTTATAATAATTTTAACTATTAGGTTAATTAAATAATAGGTTTAATATAATTTTTATAATAAAATTAAATATATACCTTAGTAAAATAAATTTTTCTTTTAAAGGATATAAATCTTTTAATTTAAAAAGATATAAATAAATATATAATATTAAAAATATGTTTAATTTATAATTCTTTAAAAGTTATTTAGCTTTAAAATATAATATATATTTATTATAAATTTTTATAAGCTTATTATTATAAGGAAAATATTTAAAATAGTTAAATTAATATAATAGGTTTTTGTTAATAAATAAGTATAATAATAAAACTTTATAAAAAGGAGTTTATAATCCTTTCATTAAATAATATAGAAAAAACTTTTAAGATTATAAATCTAATTTATTCTTAATATATTAAATTAGGTATAATTAATATTAGTTTAAAGGAAAATCTTTTAAAGTTTAAGTTTTTTTTTAAAAATTAAAAATATATTAAGCCTTTTAATATATATTAATAGGCTTAGTAAATAAGCTAGTATAGGATTTAAAAAGCTTCTTATTATATTTAATATTAAAACTATTTAATAAGGCTTTTAAAAAGTTATATTAAAAAATAATTATTAGAAAAATTAGCTAATATTTTATAATATTTATATTTTCTAAATATCTTAGGGATAGGTTTAGGATTAAAAATTTGCTAATAAATTAGTTTATAAGGAAAAAACCTTAATATAATTAATAAAGGGATAAGTTTAAAAAAAATCAATTTATAAGGTAAAGAATTTAATATAGTTAATAAAGGGATAAGTTTAAAAAGAATTAATTTATAAGAAAAAATATTTAATATAATTAATAAGGGTATAAGTTTAAAAAGTATTAACTTATAAGGTAAAGAATTTAGTATAATTAATAAGGGGGTAGGTTTAAAAAGAATTAATTAATAAAAATTAGGATTAAAGGTTTTTAACTTAAAATTAATTAAGCTAATAGTATTTTTAGGAATAATTAGTTAAAAAGTATTTATTAAAGGAGTATTTAATTAAAATATAATAATAAATATAATATAATATATTAAGATAATTAATTAGGTAAAATTAATAAATTATTTATTTTTAAAAATATTATAAAAATAGAATAAAATGAAATATTATTATAAAAGAAAAATAATTCATTATTATATAAATATTAAATATATATGTATAATTAAGTTAAAAAGGAAATATTTTTAAAGCTATATAAAGAAGTAATTATTTATATATATATAATTTTAATATTTATTAGTAAAAATAATTATTAATAATATAAATATTATATATTAAAAAGAATAATATTAATTAATAGTTATAATATATATTAGTAAAAATAATATATATTAATAGGAATATAATATATTAATAAAAGTAATATATATTAGTAAAAGTAATATATATTAATAGGGATAATATATATTAAAAAGGATAATATATATTAATAAAAGTAATATTTATTAATAGGAGTAATATTTTTAAAATATTGTAAAAAGGAAGGATTTAAATAATTATATATTTATATAAATAATATAAGATTTTAACTTAAAATATATAAAATATATTTAAACCTTTTATTTATTTATTTATAAATTTATTATTAACTTTTAATTAAGAATTTTTTATTCCTTTTATTTATATAATTATTAAAGGTTTTTAATTATTATTATTAATTATTATATTAAGTATTATTTTTTATTATAAGTTCATTAGTAAACTTTTTTATCTTTACTTAAATTAATTAAATCTTATAAAAGTTTAAAGGTTTAAGATTAAATGTTATATTTGTTATAATTATAAAAATAATTAAATATTACGAAAAAGGTAATTCTTTAATTAAATATAATACTTATATTTTTATTTTAAGTGTATTTATAATTTTATTAAATATAGGTATAAAAATTAATATTAACTTATACTTAAAATAAAGTTAACTTATAATTTTAATATATATTTTTTATTTAATAAATATTGCTTTCTTTTAAAGTAATATTATTAAAATTATAGGGTTATTATAACTTTATATCATTTATATAATATAAAAAAGAAACTTAAAGGTAAATTAAACTTATAATATATTTCTTATAATCTTAATGAATATTATTAAATAATAAGTAATTTATATTAAAAATAATATAAAAATAAAAAATATTAATAGTTTATATATATAGTTATTTAAATTTTATAATTAAAGATAAATATAAGCTTTTTATTTAAAAAAATAAAATTAGTTATTTATTTAAGGGATATATTTATAATATATTAGATAAAAATATCTTTATCCTTAACTTAAATATAATTACTTTGTTTTTTAAATATGGTAAATTTATTAAATTTTAATTTTATTTTAATTTTAATCTAAAATATTATATTAAAAATATCTTTTAAAAGGGATTTTATTAATTTTATATCTTTTTAATCTTTAATAAGTTTATTTAGTAATGTTATAATTAGGTATATAAGAATGGTTAAGTTAAAATAGTTAATGAAAAGTATATTAATTTTATAGGATAAATTATTAGTTAATTTTAAAATTGATTTATTAAAAAGGTAGGATATAAACTTAATATGTTTATTAATATTTGTAATATTTTAGTTATTATTTCTTTAAAGATTTTTTTTAAAGTTAATAGTAAATAAGTAAAGTTATAAGGAAAAGATTTTATTATATTTTAAGTAAAAGTAATAATTTTAAATTATAAAAAGGAATTTAAGGAAAGAATGAAATATTTTATATATAATGTGGTAAAGGTTATTATAAAAGTGTAATATATTAGATTTATTATACTTATATAAGATAATAAAGATAATAATATTTTTATTTAAGATATATTAATATGTAAATATATTTGAAAAGATTAATGAAAAGGTTAAAGATATTATAAAATATGGTTAAAATAAGTTAAATAATATAAATTAATTTAAGGATGTTTAATAAAGATAAAAATATAATATATTTAATGTAATAAATAATATAATGATTTATAATTTATTATTTTTTTTAATAAATAAATATTTATATAATATATAATTTAAAATTGTTTTATATAATAAAATATTTATAATAAAAGAAAAGATATAAGCTTATTAAAATTTTTATTTTAATATTTAATTAAAAAAAGGAATATTATTTTTAATATTTTTTTTATTATTTAAAATAATAATATAAGGAATTTTAAGCTTAAATTTATATTTAAATTAATTGTTTTATTTAAAGGATAACTTATTTTTAATAGAAATTAGCTTATTTTTATTTAAATTTAATTATAAGTATAAATGATAAGGCTTTATAATATTATTTTTACTTATTAATAAAAATTAAGGCTTTTTATAAAAGGGGTTTAAATTATTTAAAAGGTTATTAAAGGGATTATAAGAAAAATATAAACTAAAATTATAATCTTTAAATTTAATATTATTATTAAAATGTTTTATTTAATTAGTATAAATTAAATAAATAAGGTTTATATTATTAACCTTGTTAATATTAAGCTTGTTAATATTAATATTGCTAATATTAAGGTTATTAATATTAAAGGTATTATTATTATTATTGTTATTATTAAGGGTAATATTTTTTATATTTAAAATTTTAATGTTTTAAATAGTTTTAAAATTTTAGCGGTTATATTTTTTATTTATAATATTTTTGGTTTAATTATTAATTACTTTATTAAATAGTTAAAAAAGTAATTAAACTAGGAGTATTTTTTTAATTATTTTGTTTTTTATTATATTTTAAAAAAGTATAAAATATTTAATGTTATTATTATTATTTAAGAAAAGTATAATAATGTTATTTGTAAATAAAGATTAATTAAATTAAGTGAAGAAAAATTTAAAAAGATGTTTAATAGGTAAAATAAAAATATTATAATATAATAAATAAATTTTTATATTAAAGTTAATAAACTTTTTTAAAGGGTTTAATATATAATAAGTTAGGTATAAGTGTTTTTTGTTTTTAAAGTTAAGCTTAGGAATGAAAATAATAATATTTAAATCTTAAAAAGTATAAATATTTTTATAAAAGAAAATATAATTTCTTTTATATAAATGTATAAGTATGTTTTTATTTAATAAGGTAATAAATTGTTATATATTATTTCTTTTAATAAAGGTTTTTATTGTTTAAGAAAGGATATAATTTAATTTAAAGGTATTAATTTAATTTATAAAAGGATAAAAAATATAAGCGAAGTTATATGTTAAGGGAATTTAAGTAGTTGTTATAATAATAAATATAATAGTAATATTAAATATAAAAATGTTAGTTATTAAAATATTAAAATGTAAATTTTTTTATAATTTTAATAATTTATTTGAAAACTTTTAATAATTAAAATAAGGTATAATAGGATATAACTTTTTTATTAATAAATATTAATAATTTAATAAAATGAAAAAAATATTTAATTTAATTTTTTTTATAATTAAAATAATAAAAATAATAAATATTTATTAAGATTATATAATCTTTAAGTATATATTATATAACTTTAAAATTAAATAATATAAATAAAAATAATTTAATATAATTTAAAGTATTATAATTTTTATTATTTATTTATATGTTATTAAAAATAATATAATATATAATATAAATTATATTATATAAAAAAGTATTATTATTAAAAGCTTAAAAAATAATTAATAAAATTAATAAGGTATAATTAAAATAATAAATTTTAATTAATAATTAAAACTAAGTTTTTTAAAAGTTATTAAAAAGTTAAATATAATAAAAAATATTTTTAAGCTTTATATTAAAAAGGCCCTTTAATATAAGTTATATATAAAGTAAATATATAAAGGAAATAATAAAATTGCTTTAAGTTAAATATAATATAATAGTGATTTATTAATACTTACTTTTCTATCCTATATTAAAGGGATTTTTTATCCCTTATATATATATAAGTAAAATAAGCTTTTAGTAACGTTATACTTATTTAATACTAGTTTTTATTATTTCTTAATAAAGTTACTTCCTTCGGCTATGTTTTTATCTTTAAAAGTTTTAATTTATTATAAAGCTATTATAATATATGTATATTTTCCTTATATTTTTTAATTACTTTATTTATATTATATGTTTTTTATTGTAAACCTTTTTATCGCTATATAATCCTTTATTTTTAGGCAATAGTAATATTATTTTTAATATTTTAATTTAATATTTAATTATAATAGCTTTTTTTTTAATGTTTTGTTCTTTTTTACCTTTTTTATCTTTTTATATATTATTAATATTTCCTATTACTAATATATTAATGCTATTATTTTTTAACTTTATTAATATATTATTTTTATATGTTTTTATTAATAAAAAACCTATTTTTTATAGTAGTTATATGGCTTTTACTACTTATAATTATTTTATGCTATATTATTATTATGCTTATATTATAATAAATTAATAAAAAAATAATTTTAATAATTATAGTTATGTTAAATTTAAAAATATATATCCTTTTTACCTTATTATAATTCTTTAATTAATAATTTTATTTTATATGTTTTTAAAAAATGTTCTTATTACTTTTATTTTTATAAAGATTATATAATTATAAGTTAGCTATAATTTATTTGGTTTAAAAGATATATTGTTAATATTGTTTTTCTTAGTTATGTTTTTAATAGTAATAAGTTATTTATATCTTTTATAATATTTTTATTATAAATTTTAATATTTAATTTATATATATTTCCTTTATTATTATTATTATTAGCCTTTTTTACTTATTTATTATTAGGATTAAATTTAAGATTAGTAAGATAATTTATATAAGGCTTTATAAGCTTTTAAAAATAAAAATAACTTAAATAAGATAAAGGTTATAAAAAAGCATTACGAGGATGTAATTAATCGTTAAAAATATTTGGTAAATATGGCTAAATTTATTATAATTATTTTAAAAGATATTATTATTAAGATTTATTAAGTTTATAAGGTTATTAATATTTTTATAATTGATTATTTTATTATAAGTTTTTTTATTTTTTTTACGTAATAACTTTTTTATTAATAATTATTTTATTTAATTTTTTAATTAAAGTAGTTTTAATCTTTTATATAGTAAAAAGGGTATTTTTATTTTATTATATTAAAGTAATAATAGTAATAATAATATATTTAACGGTAATAAAAATAGTAAGGAAGGTAATGGGTTAGGTGGGATTTAAATGGTGTTTATTAGTTTTTTTTGTGTTTATAATGTAGTTGTTATAAGCCTTTTTTATAATTTTTTCTTATATTTCTTTTTAATATTTTTTAAAATATTTTTAGCTTTTTCTTATAAATTATTATTGCTATTATATCCTATTTATTAAATTAGGTATTATTGGTTTTTTCTTTTGTTTTTATAGTTTAGGATTGCCTTTATTTTATAAATATTATCATTAATTAAAGCTATTTTTTATTCTTTTAAAACTTTGTTAAATCTTAGTTTAAAAGGTTTAAAATTATTAATGTTAAAAATATTATATATTTTATATTTAGGTAATAACTTTAGCTTATATGTTAAGTTGTATTGCCTTATTATCTTTTTTATTTTAAAGAAATTTAGGTATTTATTTATTAACTTTTAATTAGGGCATTTTTAATTAATATTTTTTATAAATATTAAGACTTATTCCCTTATTTAAAATACTTTTTTTATCTTATTTTTATTATATTACTTAATATATAACTTGTTTAAGGCTTATAGTAAGCTTATTGTTTTTTTTTAAGCTTAATATATTTAATTTGTTTTATTTAAATCTTTTATTAAATTTTACCCTATCTTTTTTGCCATAAGGTTAATTAGGCCTTATAGTGTAAATTTAATATAAATATAGGTTAAGGTTTAATTATATGTAAAGTATATTAAGATATTATATATTTATTTTATTAATATTAACTTTTTTATTTAATTGTTTTACTTATAGCTATAAAAGTTTTTTAAGTAATATTTTAGGTTTTAATTTTATTGCTTAGTTTATTTATTAGTTTATAAGTAGTATGTTATGTTAAGTTTTTAATTTATTATAAGCTTATAGTAAAACGTTATTTAAAATTTACTTATAAATAATGATTTTTTATTTAATATAATATTTTTTAATAGTTTTATTTGTAAAAATATTTTTGTAAAAAATATTTTAATTAAGTTATTAATGGTTAGGTTTTTTATTATTATAATATATAAGGTATATTTTAAGAATTTATTTATTATTATTAATATATTATTATATATGTAATCTTTTAATGTGGTTAAGTTTAATAATTTAGTTATAAAGTTTAGGGATATTTTTTTACTTAGTTTATTAAGGATTAGTAACGAATTTAATTTGTTATATAAGAAATGTTTCCGAGCTTTTATTTATTAGTAAATTATATAGTTATTTATATAACTTTTTATATTATTTTTAAAGTTATTTTAATAATAATATTTTATTAGTTTTTTAATTATTTTTACCACCTTTTAATATTTTAAAAATGATATGTTATAGTAGTAATAAAGTAGTTTTAATGTTAGTATAAGGGGTATATAAATTTTACCTTAATATTTTATTAAATCCTCTTTTATAATTTAAGTTAGTTTGTTCTTTTTATAATTATTGTAATGTTATTTTTATGTTTTTATGTTAATAAATAAATCCTTTTTTTATTCCTTGTAAATTTTTTTTAAAAAGGGTATATTTAATATTTTATTATTATTTTATAATATTTAAATTTGGTTGGATTTTTTATTGTCTTACTTTTACTTTAATAATTACCTTTTATTCCTTTAATTGCTTAATAGCTCCTAGTTATTTTTAAAACTTTTTAAAAATTTTAATAATATATTATGTTTTTTTATGTAATCTTTTAATAATAAAATATATATTTTTATAGTTATCTTTAGTTTATTAGAATTTAAGTTATTAATTATTATATAATATTTTTTTTGGTTATTTTAAAACCTTTTTTAAAACCTTAATAAAGTATTTTTATAAGCTTTAATTTTTTTTTTTCGTTTATATGGTTAGGTTATTATAATAACCTATTAGTAAAATTAAAACTTCTAAATTTATAAATTATTTAAAAGTTAAAGTTTACGAGTGCTTTAATTTATTTAATTTATTTATTATTTAGTTTTGGTTTTAATATAATATATTAAAGGTTTAAATAATTTGTTAGTATGTTAATTTAATTATTTAAGTATATTAAATAATACCTTTACTTTTTAAATATGTTTATAATGGTTAATATTTTTGTATTTAAAATAGTATAATTAGTTTTAATGCTTTATAACTTCTTTAAGATAAAGGTAATAAGGTATTATCTTTTTTTATAAAGTTAAGATAAAATTACTCTTATCGTTTATTATAATATATTTATTTTTATTTGAGTTAATAGTTAGCTATTAAAATATTTTAAAATAAAAATTCTTAAAAATATTTTTTTAAGTTTTTTAAAGGCTTTTAGCATTTTAATAAGGAGGTTAAATGGTAAGATTGGTTTTTTTTTTAATAAGTTAATAAATGAGATTATAATTTTTAAGTAATTTTTAATAAATTTTTTATAAAAGTTTATAAAGCTTAAAAAAGTTTGTACATTATATATATTATAAAATAATTATTATTTTAAAATTATCTTTACCTTTTTTTAATTTATTTTAATATTTTTTAATAATATTATAAATTTTAAAAATATTATTTCTTTAGTATTAAATTTATATTTTATTAGGTTTATATATAGCTTCTAATCTTTTAATTATTTAAAGATATTATAAATGTGTTATATATATAAGGTAATGTTATTAAAGTAAATTAAGATATTGTTTAAATAAATAATATATATTATATTTATTAGTTTTATAAGTATATGGTTGATATAATTTTAAAATGTGGTTAAGGTATTTAATAGTTTAAATGGTATTATTATATATTTAAAGTATTTATACTTAGTTTTAAATATTATTTTTTATTTATTGTTTTTTTTAATTTATAGCTTATAATAAATATTCTTTAAATTAAGCTTAGTAAAGTGTTTAATTTTAATTAATTGGTTTAGAATTTTATTTATTAATGATAATATAATGTGGTTTTTTTTGGTTATTTAGTTTAATGTTTTATAATTAATGTAAAATTAAAGCTTTCTTTTTAACTTAAGTATAAATAATATAAGTAATTTCGTTATGTTTTTTAAAGGCTTAATTTATCTTTTTTTAAAAATATTATTAATATATTTTTTAAGTATTTTTAACTTCTTTTTTATTAATAAATAAATTAAGTTAAAAGGTAACTTTTTTCCTTCTTTAAAATTAATAATATAGTTTTAATTTTAATATTTTAATAATATAAATACCTTATCTATATTAAATACTTTTTTAAATTTTATATATTTAAAAGAAAAGGATTAAGTAAAGGTATTATTATCTTTATATAAATTAAAGTAAAATCCTTTATTAATTTTTCTTTTAGTAATAAATAAAAGGGTTATTATTATAGTTTTGTTATTATTTTTTATTATTTATTTAATTTCCTTTTAGCTTTATATAATAGTAATATTATTACTTATAATCTTATATTTTTATAATTTACTTTATGTCTTTAAAATAACGTTTATATAATTTACTTAAGGTAATTTTAAAAGGATATTATAGTTAAAATCTTAATTTATAATATTAATATTACTATATATATAATATAATTTCCTTAAATTATCCTTTACTTTAATAAAAGTGTTAAGTTATACTAGTGTAAAGCTTATTTTATAAAAATTATTTATTAATTTCCTTAATATAAAATATTATTATAAGGTTATTAGGATATATTTAATATAAATTATATTATAATTTAATCTTATATTAATAAAGGTATAAAGTTTAATTTATTTTTTTTATTTATAATTTTATTATAGTTTTAAAGTATATTTAATAAAGGTTTATATTTTATTATAAGTTTTTTATCTTTTATATTTTAAAAAAGGTTTTATTTATATTATTTACGTAATTATTATTTATAAGTTTTAAATATTAATTAATAAAATATTTATATTTATTATATTTAAAGTATTATATTTTTAAATAGTTAAATTATTAATAGCCTTTCTTTTTATAATATAAATAAAAGGTTAAATCTTATAAAAATATTATAATTAATATAAGTATTTATAAGTTACGATTTTAATTAATATTTTTTTTAGCTTTAATGGTTTTAATTTAGTAAAAATGTTATATTAGTATTATATTATTTTAAAAGCCTTTTCTTTAGTTATTTAATGCTTTTTTTTGTTATTTTTTTAATATAATTTTAAAGGTTTTTATTTTATTTTTAAACTTGGTTTATATTGCTAATAAAAATCCTTTAAAATACTTATTCTTTAATTTAAGGGTTAGTTTTATTAATAAGTTTAATACTTTAACTCGTTTTAAATATTTCTTAAGATTATTAGCTTTTATTATTTTAAATTGTTTAAAAAATGTATTAAATAATTTGTTAATGCTTTAGTATAACTTTTATATTATTATAAAGGTATTAAGTGCCCACGTATTTTTATTTTTTATTAAATTATAAAGTTACTTTTTCATTTTTAATTAGGAAATATTTTTAAGCTTTTTTATTATAAAAGTAATATATTATTATTATTATTACGTTATTATGTCTTTTAAATAAGTGGTTATAAATAGGATTTTTTTATTATTTATTTTATAATTATTAAGTGAGAAATAAGTTTTTAAGTTACTTTAAAAAGTTATTAATTTTATATTATTATTATTTTTTTTTCCCTTATATTAAATATTTAATAGTAATATTTTATAACGTAATAAGCTATAATTATAATTATATTTTAAGTATATTAGTTAGTTATTTTCTTTTAAAGTTATAATAATTTCTATTTTTAAAGTTAAAAGCTATTTTTTTTTATATTTTCTTTTATTATTTATTATTAGCTTTATTATTTCCTTATTAATTTTTACCTTTATTATATTAACAAGTTTATAATATATTATTAAAATTAATATATTTGCTATAATAATATTAATGCTTATTATAAGCTTATTATTTTTTAGCTGGTTTATTATAATATTATTAAAATCTTTATTATTTTTTAGTTTATATAAAATTTTCTTTTAAATTTTAATTATAACAATTATATTATATTAATAAGTATAAGTTTATTTTTAAATAAATGGTTTATAATAATAAGTATAAAATGTTAAATTATTAAAAAAGCCTTTTAATATAAGTTATATATAAAATAAATATATAAAGGAAATAATAAAATTACTTTAAGCTAAGTATAATATAATAATAATTTATTAACGCTTATTTTTTTATTTTATATTAAAAGGATTTTTTACCTTTTATATATATATAAATAAAGTAAGCTTTTAATAACGTTATATTTATTTAATATTAGTTCTTATTATTTTTTAATATTTTATTTTTATAATAAAATTAATAAGTTTTAATAATAATATTTAATATATTTAAAAATAATAATATTATAAAATATAAAAATAAAATATTTTAAATAATAATAAAGTTAATAATTAAATTAAATTATTAATATTTTTATTAAAAATTTATAATTTTATTATTATATTATTTTTTAAAATAAATTAAAAATATTTTAAATAATAATAAATTATTTATTATAAAATATTTAATTA
>KZ112752.1:0-27226 GCA_002120305.1 Hypoxylon sp. CO27-5 | reverse complement strand
TATATATATAATTTATTATTATTAATTAATATATTTTATATAATTATAATATTTTTTTTAAATTTATTTTTAATTTTATTAATATATATTTTAAAAACTTTTTTAACTTTATTAATAATATATTTTCCTTTTTTATTATTTAATTAAAAGATTATTTTATAACTTAATTAAATTATATGTTTTTTTTATTATTAATTTAGTGATTTATATATTTAAAAATTTTAATTATAATATTTATTATTAATATATATATATTATTTAATATTTTTTTAATAACCTTTTATATTTAAATTTAAGTTGTTCTTTTAATTTTATAGTTAAATTTAAGTTATATATTAATAATATTTTTTTTTAAAATAATTAAATTTAAATAAAAATAATAATATTTTTAAAATAAAAAACTTAAATTTACTTTTATTAAAATATTAATAATAGTTAAATATTTATTATATTTTTAGTTATTAATAAATGATTAGCTTATAATATAAAGTTACCTTATATATTTATTTATTTGTAATTTAAAATTTAAAAATAATTATAATAAAATAAATAATTAAGATTTTAAATTTTAATTTAATAATTTAAGCTTTATTTTTAAAATATTAATATTAATTTATTTCTTTAATATAATTGTTTTATTTAATATATTAATTTATATTTTTTTATTTAGTTTATATTAAAATATATAATAACTTTTTTTATTTATAAGATTTAATTAAATAATTATATAATATAATAAAAATAAAGTATTAAAAGGAATTTATAAATAATATTAAAATTTAAATAAATTAAAAGGTTTTTTTTAAAATTTATATAAATAATAATTATTTAATTATTTAATTAATAAGATTAATAATATTAATAAGGCTTAATAAAAATAAATTAAAAATTAAAGTAAATAAAAATTAAAAGGGATAAAAATTAAAAGGGGTAAAAATTAAAAAAGGTAAAAATTAAAAGAAATAAAAATTAAAAGAAATAAAAGCTTTATTTAAAAGCCTTAATTAATTAATATTTTATATTTATACTTATATAGCAATTAAAGTGGTTAAAGGCAATTATACTTTTATTAATATATTTAAGTTAGTTTAATATAAAATAACTTAATTAATTATTTATATATAATAAACTTTATATAATAATATATAGTTTTAATAATATTAGTAAAATATATTTATAAATATTTACTTAAATATTTAATATATCTTAAATTTATATGATTATATATTTATTAATTATTATAATATATTAGAATATTTAATTATTTATTATATTTATTTTTATTTCTTTTATTATTTCTTTTTATTTTTAATATATTAAATAAATATTCCTATAATATTTATAACTATTAATAATATTATATCATTTTTTTATATAATAATTTATTATAATTTAATTTAAATTATTTTTTTTTATTTTAATATTTTTTTAAATATTTTTTTAATATTATATAAATATTAAAATAAGGTTAATAAGCTTAATTTTTTATAAAATCTTTAAATAAGTATGTTATAAACCAATCATTATAAATTTATTATATTTTTAATATTAAAAAATTATTAAAATTATAATAATAAATTAAATTTAAAAGTTTATAAGCCTTAATTAATAGCTTTAAAATATTTAATATATTTACTTTTTAATTTTAAATATTAATTTTATTATAATTTTTTTATAAAGTTTTAATATAACTAAAAATTAAATAAGAATTATTTAATTAATATTTAATTTTATAATTATTCCACTTTTTTATAAATTCCTTAATATTATATTATATAATTTTCTTATAAATAATATATAAAATAATTTAATTAATTATATTTTTTTATAAAACCATTTAAAAACTTTTAAATTTTTAAAATATATTTATTTAAAATTCATATTAATTTATTAATCCTAATATATATATAAGATATATATAATTTAATAGTTTATTACCCCTTTACATAATTATTATTATTATTATTTAATTTTTTTATTTCTTTTATTTATTCCTTAAATATAAAAATTTAAAATATAATTACCTTAACTTTATATTTATTAAATATTATTTAGGTATATTATTTTTATTATTAATTTAATAATTTTAATTAAATTATACTAAGCTTAAATTATAAGGAATAATTTAACTTTATAATTTATTTAAATAAGTTATAACTAAAATTTTAACTTAATTATAATAATAAAAAATTACTTTAAAATATTTACTAATAAAAAGGTAAATTAGTAAACTTTACATTATATAATATAATAAAAATATACATTAATTACACTATATATTTCGAATTTAATAAACTAAAGTTTTTAATAACCATTTATAAACCATATATAATTTAGCTTAAAAATAATAAATTTCCTTTTTTTTTATATAAAAAGCTTAATTTTCTTTTACTAATTTATCACTTTTTAATAACGTTAATAATATATTTTTTAAATTATTACCTTTAATAAAAGAAACTTTATATTTTTATAAATAAATCTATAAATATATTCCTTTTTATAATTATTTAATATATTTAAATATTATTAATAATTATTAAAAAAGTTTTCTAATAATTTTATAAGTAAAACTTAATTCTTATTAATTAAATTTTTTTTATTTATATTATTTTCTACTTAAATTTAAATTAAAAAAGCATATAAGATATTAATTTAATATTAATACCATAATTTAATTAATATCTTATTATTTTTTAAGTCTTTTATAAAAAAGTAATATTAAATAAGCATTAAAAGTTTTAAGGTATATTTTATAAAATTATAATAATATAATTTTTAAGCTATTACTTAACACTTAATAAATCACAATTTAAGGTTAATTTTAAGTTATTTTTACTTAAAATAATAAATAATATTAAATATATTTAATTTTACTTTAAAAAAGATATAAAATTTCATTTTAATATTGTTAATATATTATTTATTTTTATATAAATATTAATTTTATATAACTTATTAAAAAAAGTATATTAAAGTTTGAAAATTATATTCTTTCTAAAATTTATTAATAATTTAATATTAGAAAAGCTTATTATTTTAATATTATTAAATAATCTTTATTTTATAAACATTTATACCACTTTTTAATTATAATATAATAATTTTAAGTTATAATATATTTAACCTTTAATTATAATATTTTTTAAAAGTAAAATATATTACTTAATATATTTATTAAATTAAATATTTAAGTAAATTTAAAAATCTTTTCTTATATGTTAAAAATAAATCTTATAATAATAGTTATACGTAAAATAAGTGTTAAAAAAAACCTATAAAGTAATAGGGTGATTTATTAATACTTATTTCTTTTTTATTAAAAGAAGAAAAGCCTTTTTTATATACTTATAAGCTTTATAAAAGCCTTATAAAAACTTTGCCACTATCCCTTATAATTTTATTATCCTTTTATTCCTTAACAAAGTCACCCCTTTTTTTATAATTTTATCCTTAAGATTTTAAAGGGGGTATTATAAATATTAAAGTAACACTACTTCGATATAACTTCCTTTCTCTTTTATTATATTATTTTAAGGTAATTTTTTAACCTTTTTTTATATATACTTTTAAAATAACTTAGCTTTAACATTACTATGATTTAATTATTATTATATTATATATTAATAACTTTATAACTTAATATATATGAAAAAATTTATAGGAATTTATACCGGTTTATATTTTTTTACCACAGCCTTTTTAATGGTT
The DNA here is from genome assembly GCA_002120305.1 of Hypoxylon sp. CO27-5. NCBI lineage: Eukaryota > Fungi > Ascomycota > Sordariomycetes > Xylariales > Hypoxylaceae > Hypoxylon > Hypoxylon sp. CO27-5. The sequence continues at coordinate 23,518 of KZ112752.1, read as the reverse complement.
AATAACACTTTATAAGTATATGTTTTCTCTTTTAATTTTTCTCCTACTTTTCTTTTCCTTTATAACCTTTTTTATTACCTTTTAAATTAGCTACTATTTCCTTATAATAATATTTAAAGATTTTATAATTAATAATTTACCTTATAATTATTACCTTAATTATTTAGGCAAGTAAATTATTAATAATAATGTAAAATATTATAAGGTTTTTTATAGTAAATAATCTTTTCCTTATATGGATTTATTACTAATTACTTATAATATAGTTACGTCCATTAAATATAAGATTTATTAAGTAAATAAAAAGCCTTATATTTTTATATGTTATTTACCTCTTTTCTTTTTTATATTCTTATTAATTTTATAGCCTTATAGTGTATTTATTATAATTAGTTTTAAGCTATACTAGTATATTATTACCGGGGATATTAAGGCTTTATAATTAAATTACCTTTAGCTTATTATTTAAAAAAAGTTTTAATATAAAAAAATTATGTATATTTTATTAGCTAATAAGCGAGCATAGTATTAAAAAAATCTTAAAAAAGAATGTATAAAATGTAACCTTTTTGTTTATAAAAATGTTATTAAGTAATTATATATTATAACTATATAACTTTTTTATTTAAATTAAACCTTAAAATAATATCTTATTATTTATATAAATAAGAATGTTTATTTATTAAATATTATTATTATTTTTAAGTAAAACCTTAATAATTCTTACCTTATAGCTTAAGCTATTAAATCACTTTAAGCTATTATATAAGGGCTAATAAGTAACTTATTTTCCCTTTAATATTAGCCTTACGGCTTTTTTACTAAGCTTTTTTTAAATAAAAGGTATAGTTATTATATAACCTATTAAGCGTGCATATATAACAAGTACTTATCCCCGCTTTAAGCGAGTTATTAATAAAGGTGTTAATATGGATTATTTTTTTAACCTTAGTAAAGATTTATATGATTTTAATTAAGTTTTTATATACTTTAAATAGTTTTAATATTAATGTAAAAAACCACTTTATTATAGTTATTTCGTTATTTCTTTAAACCTTTTAAATTTTAATCTTTATTACTTTTAATATCTTTACTTTTTATTAATCATATATAACTTTTTATAAAGGCTATTACCTTATAAATATATCGCTATTACTTTAATATTACAAAGCTTTTTAACTATTTTTATATGTATTTAAAAACCTTTGGTAAATTTTCATATTATTAATATTATATAACCGATTAGTAATAAGGTATATATTTTTATAATTACTTTTTAGTTTATAAATTAAGGTTATAATTACCTTATTATAAGCCTTTTAACTATTTTTATATATACTTAAAAACCTTTAACAAAACTTCGGTAAATTATTATTCTTTTTTTTAACATAATAAGCTTATTACGAAACGCTTCTTAGGTTTTATACCTTTAATAAAAAGGTATATACTTTTATAACTATTTTTTACCTTTAATTTTTAAAGTAGTTTTTATTAAACTCTTATGCTTTAATTTAACTTTAATAGGTTTAATACGCCCTTATTATACATCTTTTTTAAGTACGTTATAATCTTACTAATTTTATTAACAAGGTTATATGTGATATTTTATGATAAGGGTGGATTATAAGTGGATTATAGGTAAATTATTATTTTATTTAATTGTTATTAATGTGTTCTTTTATTATAAAAAGATAAGGGCTTTTTTTTTTTTTAATGGTAGGTTATTACGATATGGTTAAAGGCTTTTTTCCTTTTAATATTTTTTTATTTTTTAATAACTTTCCTTCCTTATTCCTATGTTTATTTGTGTTAATTTATTTGTGCGGTTACCGTTTTATTACTTACATTTCGTTACGAGTTTATTTTTAATAAATGGTTTACGTAAATAGGTATAAAACGTTAAACTATTAAAAATAAATCCCGTGATAATAGTTGTATATAAAGTAAGTGTTAAAGGGAACTTATAAGGTAATAAGGTAATTTATTAATGTTTATCCCTTTTTTATTAAAAGAGGAAAAGCTTTTTTTATATACTTATAAGTTTTATAAAAACCTTATAAAGGCTTCGCCATTATCCCTTATAATCTTATTGTCTTTTTATCCCTTAACATTATAATATTTACGTTAAAAATATTTACTTTTTTAATAATATTTATAAATACCTAACCTTTTTTATTTATAAAAATAAATAAAACTTTTATTATAAAAATCATTTTCTTTATATAAGCAAATATAATTATATAAAAATATATATATAAGTATTTAAGTAATTAATATTTTACTTAAAACCATATATTTATTTATCTTATATTTAATTATAATTAATATTTATATCTTTTATAATAATAAAAATTTTATTTATTTTTGTTTAAATAATAATTAACCTTTTATTTTAATTATATTAAAATTAAACCTTTCTTTTCTTTTAACTTAAATATTAAATTATTTTAAATAAATAGTTATATATAAAATCTTTTCTTTTTCCTATTATTTATATATTTTATTTTAATTATTAAAATAACTTTAATATTATTATAAATTTTATTATAATAGATTTTATATTAAACCTAATTTTTAACTTTAAAATTAAATAATAGGTTTTTATATATATCATTTTAATTTAAGATTTTTTAAAAAATTTTTATTATAAAATAAAGCTTTATATTAAATACATGATTTGTTAATTAAAAGATATTTTTTATAAACATAATAAGCTTTATAATTTATTTAATAAAAGAATATATTAAATAAATAATATTATTATTTAAATTAAGCTTTAAACTTACTTAAACAAATTTAATTATAAAATTAATAAGATTATAATAAAGATAATTAATTTTTTATAATATTATAAAAAATATATAAATATTAAATTTATTATAAGAAAGCTTTTTAACATTTAACTATAATTATTATATATTTTTTAAAAAATTAAGACTTAATTATTTTATTTTTAAGTTTTTTATAATAATTTTATTAATATATTATATAATATTATAAATTTAATATTTAAATTAAATAAGGAATTTATAAAGCATTTTTATTAATTATTATGTTTAATAAAAAAAACATTTATTACTTATTTTATAAAAGAAATTTATTAAATAAATGGGATAATTTAAAAGTTAATAATTTAAATTATATTTAGTATAAAAGCTTTTAAAGATTTAAATAAGTATAATTATTAGCGTAAATTTAAGTAAATAATAAATAAAGTAAATAACATAGTATAATTGAAATTTTAGGCGTAATTGTATTAATTAAAAGATTTAATTTAATAATAATTAATTTATTAAGTTATTTGAAAAAGTTTAAAGCTAAGAAAGGTTTCATTTTATAATTAGTTATAAATATAATAATAAATATATTTTAGTTTTAATTATAAATTTAATTTAAAATTAAATTAATTATAAATTATATTTAATATATATAAATATTTAAATAGGTAATTTAATAAATTAAACATATATATTAGCTTTTAACTACTTTTAAATAACTATTTTATATACGATATATGATTTATTAAAATAAAAGTAGCTAAAAATATAATATTATTTTAAGCTTTAAAAAGTAAAATAAAAGATAAGAAAGTAAAATTAAGCTATAAGTTAATAATTAAAGATAAAGGTTAATATAACTTATTAAATTAGTAAATAATAAATATTAAATTTAAAGAAAAAAAGATTACTTATATTTTAAATGAAATGAAAAAGTTAATATTTATTTATTTAAGTAATTTAATATATATTATTTTCCTTTATTTTTTAATAATTTATTTAAATAAAGTTTTATTTTATTATTATAAATAAATATTAAAAAAATATAATTTATATACTTTTAAGGGAATGTGATAAATATAATTTAAAGATATTATATAAAAAGATTTATTTATATTTTAATAATTATATTAAGTAATATTTATTTTATTTAAAAATATTTTTTTAAATTATTATATTTAATTTTATATATTAAAACTAATAAAAAATAAACATATAATAGAAAATATTAAGTAAATAAATATAGTAAAAGATATTAAACAAATAAATATAATAAAAAATATTAAGTAAACAAATATAATAAATATAATAAATATAATAAAATTATAAAGGATTTATTATATATATATTAAATCTTAGTTTAAAAAATCTTTAATACTTTTATTAACCTTTAATTAATTTTATAAATGATAAGCTAATTATAAAATGGTTAAATATAATTATATTAATTTAAGAAAAAAACTTCTTTAATTAAAAATAATGATAAGTTAAATTTAAGCTAATTTAATATAAGATTAATAGTTTATTAAAGGATTTAAATTTAATAAATATAAAAACTTTAAAAGTATTTAAATATATAAAATAAAAGAACTTTAAAAAGTTAACCTTAAATCTTTTATTATTTAAATAAACTAATAGTATAATATTTCTTAATATTTACATTATTTTATATAGTTTTTATATTATAAGTAAAATAGGTAAAAAAGTATATAAACCAATTAAAAGATAATTTAAATATATACATTATATATTTACTTAAATTTATTTTTATATTAAGCTAATTTAAGTATATATAATAGTTAAAATTTAAATTAAAATCCTTTTAATTAATTCCCTTTTATATAATTAGCTTATAAATTATATAATTAAAAAATGCTTACATAACATATGAAATACCTTTTAAAATATATAATCTTATAAATTTATTTAACATATTTAAAAGATTAAAAATAATATTAATATAATTAAGCTTAATTTATATAATTAATTAATAATTATTAACCTTTATAATAATAAAATGCCTTAAAATTTAATGAAAAATACTACAACTTATAAAACATATAAAGCCTATATAATAATATATTAAATTAAAATTAACAATTCATTACAAATAAACCCATTAATATTATTAAAGTTATTAATAATTTTACCTTTTTTAACCTTTTTATTAGTGAAAAAAATTAGCTTATCCTTTTTAACCTTTTTACTAACGAAGAAAATTAGCTTATCCTTTTTAATTTCTTTATTAATAAAGAAAATTAATTTATCCTTTTTAACCTTTTTATTAATAAAAAAAATTGGTTTATTTTCTTTAACCTTTTTACTAATAAAAATAATTAGCTTATCCTTTCTAACCTTTACATTAATAAAAAAGATTAATTTATTTTTTTTATTTTTTTTATTAGTAAAGATAATTGGTTTATTTTCCTTAACCTTTTTACTAGTAAAAACAATTGGTTTATCTTTATTAACTTTTATATTAATAAAAAAAATTGGCTTGTTTTTCCTAACCTTTATATTACAAATTAAAGCAAATTACTAACCTATAAATTTAAACAATAATATTTAATTTCATAACTTATTATCACTTAAATTTTAAATAATACTATATATATTAATAACCTATTTAATTTTTATACTATAATATTAAAAAAAAACAATACTAAACAAGCTATATAATATTAAAAAGTCCACCGCGTTATATACTTATTACCTTTTAAAGTACCTTATTATTAAAACACTTCCTAGCTTTATATTCGAATAACTTTGCCAATACTAATTATAACATTATATAAATTAAATAGAAGAATAAATATCTTAATTATACATATTTTAATTTAGGTTATACTTTAATATAATATTTATAACAAAAGTTATTAAAGATTAAAGTTATAAAATCTTTTTAAATAGTTATATAATATCTTTCTTAATTACCTTTTAATAATAGGATTTTTAAAGCTTTTATATAGCATATCTTTTAATAATCTTAAACATTATTAAAGATATTATATAACCTCTTTAAAAATCCCTTAATTTTAACCCTAAATAACTTTAACTTTAAATATTATAACATGGTATAACCAAGGCTAAATTATTTATATTTAAGCTATTTATCTCCCTATATAAATTATATAACGTTATAATTAATATTTATAAAATTATAAAGATATAAAGTTTAAGCCCCGCTTTTAAATTTTACTTATAGCCCGGCGTAAAAAGGAATACTATATAACCTGTTTAGTGTTATTCTTAAAAAATTTTAATAAAGTATTTTACATTAAAATTTTTATAAGAAAATTATACTTTAAATAAAATATTAAAAAAGTAAGTAAAAGTAATATATTTATTTAATATTATTTTTTTTAATTATAATTTAATATTATATAAGAAAATAATATAATTACCTAATATTTTACTATATTAATATTAAGAAATATTAAAATAAATTTTAATAATAATATTAACATTAATAATAATATTAACATTAATAATAATATTAACATTAATAATAATATTAATATTAACAATAATATTAACGTTAATAATAATATTAACTTTAATAATAAGTTTTTTTTTATTAATATTATATTTTTTTAAAAACTAACATAAATACCTTTAATAAATAAATAGTTAAAATCCTTAATATAATAGTAAAATTATAATATAAATAAAGAAATCTTATTTATATTTAATACCATTATATATAAACCTATTAAATTGCTATTACAAACCGTTATAATGTTTTTACTTAAAGTTAAAAGATAAAATATAAATATAATAAATATTATTTTTATTAATTTATTATTTTTAAATAATATAGCCTTATATAATTTTATATTATAAAAAATATAAGGCTAAAACTTAATTTGCTTAAAGTAATTATATATCTTATAAAATAATTTATTAATAACCTTTAAAAAAATATATTATTAATTAAAATATTAAATATTAATAATAAATATTTATTACCACTTAAAAATTATATTCTTATTATAAATATTATTTTAAACCTTTAATCGAAATAAGCGCTTTATATTATTACTTAAAAATGTAAGGCTAATTAAATATTAAATAAATTTGTCGCTTTATTTAATAATAATAGCCTTATAATATAAAATAAAGTAAGGATTATTTACTTAAATTAATTTATATAAGTATATTTAAGTATTTATATGGTTAATATTAAATTGTTAAACATATTAGTTATATTATTTAAGGTTATTTATAATAGCATATATAAATTAATTAAAATATATTTTAATTAATAATTTAAATAAATAATTATTATTTTTATATTGTTTTAATATAATCTTTTAAATATATTAATATATAAGTAATTTAAAATTATTACTTTTTGTATATAACTTTTAATAATATTAATTAAATAGATTTAAATATATAAGCAAATTTATATAATTATTTATTATATATTATAATTTGTTAATATTTGATTAAATAGTTAAATATAGCCGTTACTTACTTTCCCCTTTTCCCCTTTTTTCCTTTTTATTAAAAATTTTTAAAAGATAAATTATATTATATTTTTAATTATTTTAATTACTTTATTAAAAAATATTAACCTAAGCTATAATATATCCTATTTATATTAAATTTCATTTTTATATTAAAATAAAACAATTTTTTATTAAACCTTTAAAACTATTTAATTATAAACCATTATTATATAAACTTTAAAAATATTAAGATAATAATAATATATTATTTTATTATAATTTCCTATAATAATAAGGTTAGCTTTATGTTAATATAAAACTATACCTTATTAATATTATTATATAAATTAGGATGTATAATTATATAAATTTTAAACCTTTAAAATAAGGATATTTTTATAACTTATAATTTTAAAAAACACTTAATAATTACTTCTTTATTAATATATAAGTAGTATTATATACTAAAATAATATTATTATTTTATTTATTTTAAATACTTAAAATTTATTAGGTTATATTTAAATAATTTTATAAGGAATGAAAATATAAGAATAATATGACAAAATATTTTTATAAATTATTAAATATAAAAAGAAAAAGGTTTATATAATGTTTTATTTATCTTTTATATAAATATTTAATTAAAACTTTAATATACCTTATTAAAGATATAAATCAATTATAAGCTTTTTATAAGGTAGTAAGGTATAAAATAAATGATTTTTTATAAGTAACAATTTTAAAAAAAAAGTTTAATTATAAGCTTTAAATAATATTAGTATTAAATTGTATATAATTAATATATTTTAACTTTATATTCTTTACTATGTTTTAATTATTTAAATAATTTTTTACAATTAATTATTAAATTAATTTATATTTATTAAATCAATTATTATTATTATAATTTTATTTTACTAACCTTTAAAAATTATATAATCCATTTTATTTAAAGCTATTATAAGTAAATATTAATAGATATTTTTTAGATTTATTATAAGGTAAATAATATTTTTATTAATATTTACTAATAAATTCGTTAAAAATATTAATAATAAAACTATTAAAGTAAAGAAAAATTAAATAGTTTACTTTAAATTAAACATATATTTATAAATAATTCTTATATTTAAATAGCTATAAAAATAAAATTAATGTTATTAAAATCTTTAAACTTTTTTTATTTTATTAATATATATAAGATTTAATATTAATATATATTTGTAGTAAAATTATACTTAAATGTAAAAGTTTTAAAAAGTAAGTTTTTTTTATTACTTTTCTAATATAAAAATATCTTTTATAACATTATTTATATTTAATTTCTTTATAATAAAGCTTAAGCCTTTAATATATATATTAAAACAAAGTTTATAATAAAATAAATTTTAATATTCATTTAAATTTTTAATATTAATTTTATTAAATTTACTATAAGTTAAAAGGCTTTTTGTTATTATCTTTTAACCTTGTTAGCTTTATAGCCTCGTTACGTTTAAACATATTTACTTATAAACCAAAATAATATTAATTTTTTTTTCTTAAATGAAAAGATTAAAGATATAAATCTTTTAATATATTTTATAATTAATCTTTTTATATTTAATATTTATTTTAAAAGATTAAACCTTTTTAATCTTTTATTTAATATTAATTTAATAAGTAGTTTAAAATTTACTTTATTTTCTTTATCTTTTAAAGATATTAATAATTATTAAATACTACTTTATTATTATTTAAATAATAACATTTTCCTTAGGTTTAATACTTTTAATTAATAATATATTATCTAATATACCTTATATAATTGATTTAATGTAATTGATTTTTATACTAACCTTTTTAACTTTATTACCACTTATATTTTAAACAATAACATTTAATTTAATTAATATTAACTTTAAAATCTTTTAATAATGTTATAAAAGCTATTTAATTATTAAAACTATATAAAAAAAGCATTTTTAAATTTAATAATATAATTTAAACATTAAAAATACTAATATTAGCAATAAAAAATAAGTTTATAAAGTTTATATTAAGAAAAGGGATTTGATTTTTACCACATATATTACTTAATATTAAGGATAATTAAGTTAATAAAATAAGCAATAAAAAGTTATTAAATTAATTTAAAAAATAATTAAATATTATAAATAATATTAAATAAGTAATTTAAATAAATGTAAATAGTTTCATTTTAAACCTTAAGCTAATATTAGTTAAGTATTTATATAATTATATTATTAACCTTAATATATTATTTAATTTTATTTTATTATAAAGTATTATAAATTTTAATTAATATTATTATATTAAAAAACTTAATAAGTTAAGTAAATTAATTACTTATCCTAGTATTAACCTATTTATATTAAATATAAGTTTTTATAAATTACTTTAATTAATTTATAAAACACATTAATTTAATTTATTTACTTTAAATATTTAAGTTAGCTATGATAAAATCTTTATTAACCGCTTTAATTATAATTATAATATACCTTTGCTTAAATATACTAACCTATTTAGGAATTCTTTAATATTTATTTATAATATGTTATAATTCGATTATTTTAAATGTTAATTATAATTAAGTATATTATATATATTATACTTTAATTTAATTATTTTACCTTAATTATAATATAAGTTTTATTAACTTTTTCAATTATATTTATAACTTTAAATATAGTAATTATTTTATTAAATAAATTAAACTAATAATGTTTATAATATTTAACCTTATATAAAACTTAAGTCATTACTTACGTTCACTTATATTTTTATTAAAAAAGCTTAAAAAAATAATTAAATAAAGGCTTATAAGCTAAGCCTTAAAATGAGGTAATATAAGGTTAACACATTCTTTTAATATTATTAAAAAGAAAAATAAAAGGTTAAAATAGTTTCATTATTAACAATTTCAAAAATAATATTAATATAAGTAAAGGGATAAAAATTATTAATAAATTATATAAGTATAAAGGTAATTAATTCACTACTTTAAAATTAATCTTATTATTAAAATCAATTTTATTTCATTTAATTTATAACATTTATTTTATAAAAGATTATTTATTTATATTTTAGTCATTTCCTATTATACCTATTTCCTAATATATATAAAGAAAATTTTTACTCCCTTAAAAAATTTAAAATAATTCTAATAAATTAAAGATTATAATTAAAAAGATTTTATATGTAAAATTAATTATTTTATTATATATTTAAATAAGTTAATGCTTTATGTTTATTTTATTTAAAAAGTTATTAAATTTAAATATTAAATTTTAATTAAACCTTTAGATTTTTTATTAGTTTTATTTTTATTTAAATTTAAATTTAACTTTAACTCATTTAAGTCCTTAGTTTTTTAACCTCCTTTTTAACTTTTAAAGCATAGGTGAGGCTAAATAATACCTTTAAAGGTTTTAACTTAAAGACTATAATTATAACATTTAATAACTATTATTAATATTAAAAAGGAAAATGAAAAAATAAATATAATAATGGTTTAATATAGTTTTTAATAATTTAGGTATAATAAAAAATAGAAAAATATTGGATGTATTTCTTATTTTCAAATATTTAAATAAGGATTTAACTTTAAATACAAATATATTTTTAACTAATAATACTTATATAAGTAAGTAAAAAGGCATTTTTATACGCGTATATATAAGTCGAAAATATAAAATTTTTAATAATATAATATTATACTATTTAAATATAAATATTTTTATATTTAATTTACATATTATTTAACTCTTTTATTTTAAAATATTATAACTTATATTTTATTAAAATATTATATTTTTTTTCTTTTTTTAAAAACCTATTCATAAAGGTTAATTTATATAAAATAAATCTTATAAATATTTTAACCAAAGATTAATTTAAAAAAATCTCATTTTACAATTAATATTAATATTACCTTAATAACTTTATCGTTATATTACTTTTAAATCCTTACATTAATATAGCTATTATTTAATATTAGAAATTAGTTTTTTATAATTAATATACTAAAATAAATTAAATATATAAAGTTTTTAATTAAAGAAATATCTTTATTATTAAAAATATTATTATTAAATTTAATTATTTAAATAATATACCACCCTTTTAAAATCACGTTATATTTAATGCTAATAATGTAAAAGCTATTAATTTAATTTATAATCATTTACACAATATAAATATTAACATTTTTATTATCCTTTTTTAAGGTAAAATATATTTATATTTTATTTATTATTTATATTTATTATATCTTATTATAATTAATAAATATTTCTATTTAAATTAATAAATATAATATATTAATTTAAATATATATTTCTAAGGTTATTTTTAATATTATATAGCCTTACCTTACTTATTTAAAGAAGATTTTATTTAAAAACTAAGTAAAAAATATTTTAAGAAAATTGGATTAAATTAAACAACCACTTCTTTTAAATTTACAAAAGCCATTATATATTTATAATAATTTTAAACCTATTAAATTTAAGTAGGTTTATTAAAAAAATATAATATATTATTTGCAATAATTAAAGTTAAAATAGGATTAAAACTTACTTATAATAATTTTAATTAATTAAATATTATTATTTAAAATGGAAAAATTATAAAAATAATTAATTAAAAAATAGTTAATTTTTTTAAATTAAAGCATATTATTAAAGTTTTTAACTTATATTATATATTAATGGAATTACTTTTAAAAGATTATTACTTAATAAAAGAAAAAATCTAAGATTAAATATTTTAATATAATTTATATAAAGATTTATAAGAATTTTTTACATTTTTTCTTTTTTTTCTTTTATATATATAAAAAATAATAATTATTTACTTATAAAGATTATATTATAAAATTTCTTAAAAACCTTTATACTTTAACTTATTACAAATTAATAAATAATAGGTTTTTATATCATATAACTTAATATTATTAATTTAAAAGAAAAATAAGTAAATAATATAAATAAAAAATATAAGTTTTAAACTATAAGGTTATAATTTTTAAAATACAAATATAATTTAAAAAGAATAAACTATTTAAATAAATAATTTAATTATTCCTTTTTTTACTTTCTTATAATCTTTTCTTTATTCCTTATAAAATCATTTTTATTATAATAAATAATTTAAATGGTTTTAATTATCTTTTTATCCCATATATTATTATTAAATGATTTGAGCAATATTGCCTAATTTATTTTAAATATATTAACCTTTAAGAAAATTTACTAAATTTAACTTTTCTAAGATTATAAATATATCTATATATTATTTATAAATGTTATTATTATAAGTATATAAATTCTTTTCCTCTTATATATAATTAATATATTTATTTTTACATTATCCTTTTAAGTTAATATATTTAAAAAATAATTATATAATTAAAATAGGAAAGTTAAAGTTTAATCTATTAATTACATTATAATACCATTTATTACACTTTTAATATAAGATATTATTATACTTTCCTTTACTTATAATAAATAAGCTTTAAAGTTAATAAGGTTTATAAAAAAGCTAATATATATAATAGCTTAAGGAGTAATTATAGGTTATTTTAATATAAATTTAACATATTTACTTAAAATGTTTTAATAAGGTATTTTATATTTTTAAACTTAAGTTAATTGTTTTTTAAAATATATTTTCTCGGCTAGGATTAATTTCTTATTTATAATATATATCTTTACCCTTTCCTAATAATTTATATATATTAATAATATAATAATATTTTTTATTTAATAATATATAATTATAATATAATAGATAAAAAAACTTATAATAGTTTAAGTTATATTAAACTTAATTTTAAAGCTTATTAGCTTTAAGTTTCCTTAATTTAATTAAATTAAAAGTTAATTTATTAATACACCTTTTAATGGTTATTTATGTTATAAAGTTAAATATTTTTTTATTAACTTAAATAATTAAAAGGATGTTATATTAAGGAAATAAATAAAATATTAAATTACTTTACTTTTCTTATAAATTATTTAAGGTAAGTTTATAAATAATTATAGAAATTTTATAGCTTAATTATTAATAATATATTACTCTTTAATTAATTCCTTTCTTTTTTTAATATATAAGTAAATATTTAAATATATAACATGTTTACATATTATTTTTAATTTACCCCTTTCCTTTTATTAACCGTACTTTAAATCTTATAATATAATCCTAAATTTATTAATAATAAGTTAATTATTATACGCTATATAACTTACTAGAAAAATGCTTAAAAATAAAATATATTTTAATAAGTTATAAAAATAAAGGTTAAAACTTTTTTTATTATAATAACCTTAAATATTATCTATTTTATTAGAAATTTTTAACTTTTTATATAACATTTATTACCTAAAATATCCCTTATATTTATAAATATTTCTTAATACCTTTAATAATATATTAATCTTATAGCTTAACTACTTTATATAAGGTTATTTAATATTTTTCCTTTTTAAAAATATAAGTTATATTAAAATTAAAAAATATTTTTAGTTAAATATACTTAAATAATATGAAAATATATAACTAATAATATGGTAAAATTATTTAATAGTTTATTATAATATGATTAAAAGGATTAATAGAAAAAACTATTTATTTAATTTTAATTTTTAACTATTTCTTTAAGCTATTTAAGAAAATATATAATATTAATATATCCTTTTTTAAATCCTAAGTTATATTATATTTAATTAAAATACTATATTACTAATATATATAAGGGATAAAAATATAATATTAAAAGTAAAATTAATTATATATTTAATTTAATTCTTAAATAAAAACAATCATTTCGCAATTTTAATTTATAATTATAAGCACTAATATTAAATTTTTATAAACTTATAATCGCATAGTTATAAAAATTAATTTAACTTAACGTTTTAACATTTATAATAATAGCTAATAAAAAGCAAGTTAACCTTATTAAAAATTAATAATAATATTATTTAAAACCGTGGCACTTTACATTATATTATAAAGTAATAAAGCTTTTAAACTTATAAGTTAGTAATAATTAATTTCATTTAAGTATTTATAAGGAAAAAGTTTAATAATTAGGTAAAATCTTATAGTTTTAAAGTTATAAAAAAAGAAATAATTTAATAATAATTTAATTAATTATGTTATTAATTAAATTATATATTTAATATAAACATATATATTTTATAAGTTACAATGTTATCTTATTATAACTTTATTTAACAAAAATGGTTACATATAAAAATATTATTACCATTTAATATTGTCACAGTTCCGAGATGCCGAGTCACGTGCGGAGCACGTGACCTAGTGGGCAGCTCCATACGTATTTAGAGCACACCGCCAATTGGGAGCTACGCTCCTTCTTTCTTAATAATTCATACCGTTCAATCAATCAGGAGATCCGGCACCACAATGACTGTGTGACAGTTATGAGCCCGGATTGCGCTTAGCGCCGGTGCTTCAGGTGATCTCCTGCATATAAATTCATCCTAAATTCCTAAACCTTTTCTCTACAGAAAAAGTCAACTGCTCGATTAACTTTTAGAGCAACCTACACTCCAACTCAACTGATCATGGAAACCTTGGACGAACCACCCAAGCACGTCAAGTGCTCGGGCACACACAACTTCATGGTTTGGTATCGTTATTTGATCCAATTCTCAAAGGAGCGTGAGGTCTGGCGATACATCGACCCAGAGCAACCTGACGAGCTGGTTGATCTCACAGAGCCAACTCGAACACTAGTGGCCGACAGAGAGAATCAGAGACGTGTTGATAAATACGTCAAAGATTCAGCTGATCGGGATCGACTAGTGGCAGAAGCAGAGCAGGCAGAGAAGAAGAGTCGCGATGCTTCACGAGCTTCTGCCGCATCAGCTGTACTGCGCAACCCGTCAACCATGCAATCGCTCGGACTCGAATCGAGCGAAACAGCCGACGACTCAACAGCTACCTCACCTCAACCAACGCCAGATGCCACACCGAGCGGCACACCCAGTGTACCAGAGATTCCCCCACCGGTTGAACTACCCAAGCCTCTTGAACCCACCGAGCTACAAGCTCTTTACGAAACTGCTCTAGCAAATTACAAGAGCAACAGAAAGGAGTATATGGTGATCAGAGAGCGCTACGCAACCATTTCAGCCTGGGTCAGGAAAACCGTTGATGCGAGAATCATGAACGCTACACTGCTCGAATTAGAGCACCAGGGACGGCACGACCTGAGAGCCATGATCAGGATACTCAAGAACGACCTGGCTCCCTCACACACTGGCACGCTCACCCAAGCACAGAAGAGATACCGTGAGATGCTCGCCAAGGCAAGAATGCCGAGCACCTCACCCCTTGTTTGGACTTTGGAATTCACTCAGGCATTCAGGGATGCAAAAGCTCACCGCCTCCCAGACGTGGAGGGGTTGTTAGCCATCAAAGCATTCCTGGAAGCGGTGGGAGCGCGTTTCAGTCCGGCATGGGCTAGTACGCAGCTCCAATCAGCGGTCCAAGCCGATCAACTGGGACAACCAATGCTCACCCTGGATCAACAAATTTCGACGTGGAGCGGATGGCTACATCTCCAAGACGCTAACGCTGAGAAAAAGGGGATTAAAGCGCAATTTGCCACAATCCAAGGAAGTGAGACGAGCACGGGGTCCAGTGGAGCCACTAGCGAAACCGCTAGGAGCAATAGATCACGGGCTAAGAACAAGTGCCCATGCCTAAAGAGCGGTCAAACACACGGGTGGCTCCCAGAGGAATGCGCGTGTCTTCAGTACGCGGTGACTTCTAAGACAGATCGTTCGATCAAACTGCCGAGCGCCGAGCGCTGCAAGGAGATTCGAGCGGTCTACCAGACCCCTACTTGGAAACAGCTTAGGGCTAAGATCAGCGCTCACGGGTGGAAGGTGAAACCAGTCAACAAGAACAGAGCTGGCAACCAAGAGAGTAAAGACTCGAAGGGAGAAGACTGGCCAGGGGACGTGGCTGCAGTGTTGATTGACCCACATCTACTCCAAGAGAGCCAGGAGCTCGTGGAGCAGACCACTGAGGATTACGTGGCTCCAGGGGTTTATGCCACATTTGAAATCAAAAGGCACCCACTTTCGGAGAGCACTGTAGTGGATAACTGTGGATCGATCAACCTAGTCAACGACAAGAAGCTCTTGGTCCCTGGCTCGTTCAAGCCCGCGGACACCCACGATGTGGTCCAAGCAGGCACCACGAGCTTCCCAATCTCTGGAACAGGCAAACGAGTGATTCCTAAATGCCTTGCGAGCAAATCAGGGCCTGATACGCGCGATCTAACACTAGTGGATGTAGCAGTAGTAGAGGGATTCCACGTGAATATCATCTCAGAGGCTAAGTTGCGTGCAGCGAGCATCTGGTACAGTGGTTGGGACTGCACTCTGCGTTTTGGGAAACCAGAAAAGAGCAACGTAATGAGGCAACTTGTACGCAAGCACAACCTAGTTTTCTTCGAATACAAGCCCCTTTCCATTTACTCGTCTGTCCCATTAGCTCTGCCAACGATCATCCCACACGATGTGCCCGTAAGTGCAGCAGGTATAATGAGCATCCCAGAGACTGGTAAGAAACGCGCAGTCCATCGACCTAGTAGGGATCCACCAAAGCCACGGAATGATTCAGAGAACCTTTGGCACAAACGCTCTGGGCACTTAGGGCCAGAAGCTCTCCGAGCTTTGGTCTATAGGGCTCGAAACGTAAAGATCGACGGAACCCCTAGAGTCAAGTGCGAGCACTGCGCCGTAACACATGCTCGTCAAGTAATAAGAAGGAGACCCTCCGAGAGACGCTCGATTAGACCATTTTGGAGGGTGATTTGGGACCTATTTTTCTATGAGAAGGGATACGAAGGATCGCGTGTACTGCTCGTGATCAAGGATGAATACAGTGGAGTGCTCTTTGTGTTTCCTCTCGCGGATAAGAGCCAGGTAACAGTAGCCACCCAGCTCCAATTGTTCGAGAGCTGGGTACGGAGACAGTTCAGACTCAACATATGTAAGATGCGCAGCGACAACGAGCGCGCAGTATTCTCTTACTGGGGATCAACGGGGTTCGAGCGTTGGGCAGAACAGGAGGGAATCGACTTAGAGGTCCCCCCGAGCCACACGCACGAACCTACCGGAGGTGTAGAACGAGCAGGGCAAGAGGTAGTCAACCGAGCACTCAAAATGCAGTTCGGAGCTGGACTGCCAACAGACCTCTGGCCTGAGATCACTCAAGCAGCAGCCTGGTTGATCAACAGGAGCCCAAGCTTCGTCCATCACATGCACTCACCGGTTGAAGTGCTCGATGATTGGTTCAAACAATACTTCAGGTTCTACACCCCGGAAATCTCCAAGGCACTGACGAGCGACCTACGGCCTGACTGGAGCGGTATCTACGCGTACGGGTGCAGAGCATACCCGTTAAAGGAAGAGAGGAGACACAACGTGGATAGGAGAGCATTCAAGACAATGGGGAGAGCTCACGTAGGGTATTTAGTAGGATACCGAGCTTCCAATCTATACCGTGTATGGATCCCCAAAGAAAAGAAGGTGATCACCACACGGGATGTACAGTTCGATGAGGAAACATTCTATACCCCAGAAGCTGAACGCTCAACACTCAGCTCGGAAATACCGGAAGTTGACGAAGTTGACGAGCTAGAGGAGCAATCAGCGAAGGAAGGAATACTCCAAATACTGGACTTGTGGGAAAAAGAGTCACCAAGCCATCAGGATACAGAGCAGATCACTGAGCTGGGGGGTGCGGACACCGAAGAGCAGTCGGATGGCCAACCGGAAGCTCTAGAATTAGAGGTAGACGCACCCACGAACCCAGATTCGGAACCGAGCAGAGGACCTACCGAAGGAAAGCCCGGTACACGAGCAGGTGACCAACTCTCTGGACTCCTGACCCCCGAAGGAACCCCAGAACCGGGAATGGGAGAGGGCAGTGCTCCATTGAGCACTGGGCAACCACTCCAGGGGATCGCGAACCCCGTAGGAGAAGATTCTCTCAGAATGAGAGCACCTGATCAACACCCAAGCCTGGCGAGCAGTGGGGAGAATGTTGACAGAAGTGAAAGAAGTGGTACGCCGGCACCACAACTGCGGCGTGGAAGAGGTCGCCCGAGAGGGTCAAGAGCTCGATCACGTGTCATAGCAGCGCCCACTGAGCTCCAGCGAAGGAGCAGGAGACTCAGAGGTCAGGAACCTGAAGAAGGAGACTCGAGCAACTCAGCCTTCACAACCCTGATCTACGGAGATGGGGAGGAGATCTTCCCACCTGCCGAATCAGAGTGGTCCGACTTCTTGGAGACCTTTCTGCCTGATCAGCAGGAAGCAGTTCACCAGGGAGATCGAGAACACCGAACACTGCATGCAGTGATCTTTGCAGCAGTACACCAAAAGAGCGCTGAACGAATTAGCGCAGCCCCGAGCAAATCAAAGATTCATCGGGATGAGCTCTTACGACCACCACCAAAGGAATATAAGGACCTAGCGAGCCATCCACTTGGCGAGCAGTTCAAAGAAAACGCACGGGAAGAAATCCGAGCGTTCAACAAAAACGGTGTGTGGCGCGTTATAGAGCGCAATAGAGCAAAGAACACCCCGCTCCCCTTAAAGTGGGTGTTCACATACAAATTCGACGAGGATGGGTATTTGGAAAAGTGCAAATCTCGGCTCGTTGTGCGAGGTGATCTTCAACACCCAACGCTCCAAGACACATACGCTGCCACGCTCGCAGCAAAATCGTTTCGGATAATGATGGCACTGGCTGCAAAGCTCGATCTAGATATTCGGCAATTCGATGTCAAAAACGCATTCGTAAACGCTCTTCGAACGGGCAGGGAGCCGATCGCTGTACAGCTTCCCGAAGGTTATGAGGATAGAGACGGAAAGTGTGCCGAGCTCCTGAAAGCATTGTACGGGCTGCGTGACTCCCCCTTGTTATGGTATAAGGAAATGGAGAGCACCCTAAAGCTTGAAGGGCTCGTGGCATCAACAGAAGAACCGTGCCTATTCTACACAACTGACAGGAAGGTATACGTACTGGTATACGTGGATGATATACTAGTAATGAACGCTCCCGAGCACGCGGCTGAGGCACAGAAAGTGATCGATCGCCTGAAAAGCTCGTATGAGATAAAGGACCAAGGACCAATCAGCTGGTATCTCGGGATCAGAGTAATCAGAGATAGGGAACGCCGAATCATTTCCCTGCTCCATGATGGCTATATCGAGAAGATCGCGGCTAAGTTTCAGCTGAACGATAATAGCTGGGTCCCGTCCACTCCTCTGCCGTCTGGGCTGCTCTCCAAGTATAAGGGAGAAGCCACTAAGGCAGAGATTAAGGCTTTTCAAGAGCGCGTGGGATCGATTCTGTATACTGCGATAATGATCAGACCTGACGTTGCATTCGCGGCTGCGCAGCTCTCCCATCATCTGACTAATCCAGGACCCGAGCATTTGGCAGCAGCCAACCAAGTGATAAGGTATCTATATGCAACGCGTACCTTATGCATTAGATACGGGGGTGAGAGCACTGGAGCACAGGCCCTGCTCATATCGAGCGACGCATCGTTCGCAGATGATATAGAGAGCAGACGATCATCCCACGGATGGATTATGAGTTTGCACAATGGTCCGATCGCTTGGAAAGCAGCTCGTCTACCAACAGTATCAACTTCTACAACAGAGGCTGAACTGCTCGGTGTTTCGGATACGGCAAAAGAGGTAATGGCTTTACAACGCCTATTTAGAGACATTCAGATCAACCTAGGGCACGCATGGCAGATCCACAGCGACAATCAACAAACGATTAGACTGATCGTTGGAGAAAAGGAACGAATCAGTACCAAGCTCCGTCACGTGGATATACAAAACATGTGGTTACGCCAAGAACACGCTCTAGGAACCTTTGAGGTGCTCTATCTACCAACCGACCAAATGCCAGCAGATGGGTTAACGAAGAATCTGTCGAGACAAGGATTTGAACACTTTAGAGCGCTGCTCAATCTACAGGATGCGCGAGATCTATTAACTGATGGTTAGGAAGCTCACACGAGCAACCTAGTGATGTTGTCAATTGCTCTACATCAATAGGTAAACAAGTGTGGATACAAGATGTGGTAATACAGGAATCTCCTAACGAAGTGCTCTAAGAGCTCGAATGATTTCCTCAATCGCTTCCTCACAAGATCCACCGCTCACTCCACCCATTTCCTCATCAGCTCCATCATCCTCCTCATCGTCTGACGGCTCATACTCTAGAAGAGTGAGCAAGGTGTGCCGTAGAACACGGATCGCCTATATATACTAGTTAGCACTAAAGAAGAGAGCATCTGAGAGATTCCATGGGAAGCTTACCGACGTGTCTCGAGCAGCACCGCGAGTCAGGGACGCTCTTTGCAGGCGACGAGCCACTGATCGTATGATCGGGTCATCGGGTCTATATATATAGATACAAATTAGCAAAAGTGACGCCACTATGGCAAAAGGAGCAACTCACAGATCCTGGCAAGAGTGTCCGCTGGAGCACAGCCAGCACCGAGCACCTCGCCCCATTAGAGTATGGCTACATGGTACCCGAAGGCGACCAGCAAGCATACTCCTCACACAACCCAAGCAAGGCGTGTGACGAGGCGCTCCAATAGGAGGACGAGCACTTCTCTGAGTAGAGGGAGTGATCGCAGGCATCAGCAATGGATCAGGAACAGAGACCGGCGTTTGCACACCGTTGTCAACTGACGGAGCGCTAACAGTAATGTCAGGTGCTCCGGGAACTTCAGAACTAGTGACAGGGCGCTCTCGCTCAACCAGGTCATGTTGAACAAGGGGCATCACAGGCTCATCCGCTCCTCCAGAAACAAAGCTGTCGATACTGACCCGAGAATCATCACTCACAGACGGCGATCGGCGAGCTCCTCTCATATTACCAAATCGAGCAGCCCGCGCTTTCTTCAGATTGTTGCGGCGTATAGCGCGCAGAGCAGTCTTGGATCGCTTGGGAGCTTTGGTCTTCTTCTTAGTAGGCGCCATTGTGATCAGAGTACCTGTCAATTGCTCAAGTACGATCGAGACTAAAAGAGCAGTCAGCACAGTCCGCCAAAATGTGGTTCGAATTTATCTCGAACCTGGGGGGTGACTGATTGGGGAAAAGAGCAACTCACCACTTTACCAAAAAGGTGTTGTGTGGAGAAGAAAAAGCAACAACACTTTGGCGCAGAGAGGGCTCTATTATATAGGTGTGGGAGCAGCTGGGACAACGAGAGGTTGCTACAGTATCACGAAGGTTGCTACAGTTTTATTAAAGAGCTGCCTGGAGATTGAACCAACTTAGCAATTTGTGAGGCAGAAATACACAACAGCTACGAGCTACACAGCAACTGTTTCCCAGCTCGTTTTTGGACGCCAAAACCACTAAGATACACAAAGAGAGCCACTCAACCAGTACTCAGCTCCCCAAATATCCACCTAAGCACCACCTGCCAACACTGCAGACGAGGATCCACCAACTGCTCCCAATGCAGAACTCCCACCAAGTCCACCATCTCCATCGCCATCCATACGGCGCCGTTTGATCGGTCGGGACGAGTCGTCGGGAGAGGGAGCATCCCAGTCACTGTCGTCAGAATCCGATTCAGATTCAGAAGACGATTCAGGGTCAGAGAGCAGACTCTCGGTGAGCATCCGAACGGTTGTACGGAGCGCTTGCATCTTTTCAAGCTTCAATTAGTATTTAGAGACTTAATAGGGAGCATGCGAGGGAACCTACATAGGGCTCAGCAGAAGCTACCCCCTGCAAAACCGAGCGTTGCAGCCGACGGCACGCGCGATCGACAATATAACCCCCGGGACTAAGTCATTAGAATCGAGCTCCTGGGAGAATAGAAGGCAACTCACACTTTTCGGCAACTATGGCCGCTGGCACACTTGAAGCAACGCTTACTGTCAGAATCGATCGGGTCCTTACAACGCCAATCGAGCTTCCCAGTCAACGCACTTCTCACGCAAGCCGAACAAGGATTGTGACGATATATCCCGTCCGGCTCAGGTTTGGGCGCACGCCCGCTGGCAGTCAACGCTGGAGCCACGGCATTCCGAGCTGGAGCAGGCGGCAGAGCGGTTCGAGCTACCGCCTTACCCTTACTCTTACCCTTACGGCTGACTGAAGGGCTCCCTGAAGATGACTGAGCGGGAGCAACCGACGGAGCAGGAGTCGCAGGGCCCGCGGGAGCAGGAGCAACAGCAGGTGCAGGGGGAGGAGCAGGAGGATCAAGAAGCTGCTCCAAAAGCATGTCCATCTGACCAGCTGTGAGAGACGGAGCTGCAGGGGGATCGACCCCCTCCTCAACCTTGACTAATGGCTCAGGAGCAGCTGGGCCAGTGATGGTGGGCTCGCCGTCATTGTCGGAATCGGAATCGTCAGGGATCTCGATCACGGTGGGCTGGAAAGGATCATCAACTTGAGTAGGCATCACAGCAGCAGGGGCAATTGGCTGATCTTCAGCCCGAGCAACTGGCTGATCCGGAATGACTGGACCAGCCTCAGCAACAACAGGAGCAGGTGGCTGATCCTGAACGAGTGGATCACCCTCAGCTCCAGCTGCAGCTTCCGCATACTTTTTGCGAAGTGCTCGAGCCTTTTCCAGATTAGCTGCCTTCTTAGCGCTACCGCGTTTCTTACCCATGTTGAATCAAAAGGAGCTATCGAAGGAGCGATCAAAAGTGAAGCTATTCGCAGATAGCTCAAAAGATGGGATTAAGGAGAAGGTTTGGGAGAGCCCATACGGGGGCAGAGCCACCTATAAGTAGACGAATGAGCTCAGCACTGGCCATCTCAGGAGCTCCGAAGCAGAGTGAAGCTATTCACACCCGCTCGAAGAATCGCTGCCAAATTGGCTGTGGTGTTTCGAGCTCCTGTGCGAGACTTTTTGGGCCATTTGATTGGCCCACTTACCGAAACCGAAGAACGTCATACCTATTCTGCCTGATAGAAGGAGGGTCAGGGCGCGTTCCTATTGGCTTATTTCTTTTGTTTTTAGCTTAGTACGCGCAGCATACAGCGCGCTAGGAGAGCCTAGAATGGGCCGATTAGGCTCCAGCCGGAAACGGCGGGAGCTCGGTCCCGAGCCGTATGCAGCTGGGGGGTGTGTCACAGTTCCGAGATGCCGAGTCACGTGCGGAGCACGTGACCGAGTGGGCAGCTCCATACGTATTTAGAGCACACCGCCAATTGGGAGCTACG
>KZ112751.1:0-23885 GCA_002120305.1 Hypoxylon sp. CO27-5 | reverse complement strand
ATTAATTTTTTATTAATTTTTTATTAATTTTTTATTAATTTTTTATTAATTTTTTATTAATTTTTTATTAATTTTTTATTAATTTTTTATTAATTACCTTATTAATTACCTTATTATTTCGCATTAAAATTAATTTCTAAAAGTTTTAGCATAAAAAACCTTCGGTTAGGATTAATAATTTCTTATATAGTTTAAATATATAATTAAAATAATTTAACAGTTTAACGAATTCTTTAATTTTGTTTATAATAAAAAGGCATTTATTTTAATACTTAGTTCCTTAATTCGATTAATAAGTTACGCCTTTTAAGCTATAATTATTAATTTATACCATTATATTTATAAGGCATTTATAATTTAATAATTAAATTAAGATTTAAGTTAATTTTATTTAATTTAAAATTATTTAAATAAAAATATATATACTTTTTTAAAATATTTATTTAAATAGCTTTATAATTTAATAATTATATATTAAATAATTTTAAAAAAATAATCTTAAAGTAAAATATATTAAATATAATATTTCTTATCTTTTTTTATATTTACTAAGCTTAATTTAAACATATAATAGCTATTAAGGAAAAAAAATTTCTTAATTATAAACGTTAACTTAAATTTAATAAAATATTTTATTTATATTACCTTATAATTTAATAATTATATATTAAATAATCTTTAAAAAATATTTTTAAGTAAAATAAATATTATATAAAACTCTTTTTTTTTATTAATTAATTAAGGTTAATTTAAATATATTATAAGTATTAAAAATATAATAAAATTAAACATTAAATCGCTTAAATATTATAAATAATATTATTAAAAATCCTAGTAAAAGCTTTACTAAAAATTATTATATAATATTAAATTATATTTAAATTAATTATTAACTTTTTTATCTTTTTAATATAATTAATATTTAATATTTATTTAATTAAATAAATATAAATTTAATATATATTTAATAAAAAAGTTAATAAAAAAGTTAATAATTAAAAATACTAATTTAAACTAAATTATCTTAGATTATATATTTAAAAATCTTTATAGGGATTATAATCCCTTCTAATTAGCCTAAAAATTTTGTGGCGAAATAGGTACAAAGATTTTTGAACTCGTGGTCTGAGCTTCACTGAGATAAAAAGGCATTACTTTATCCTTTTCTCCTCTAACATTAGGGTAGGTACGTGACAATCGCTCAAAGTCCCGCGCATTTCAAGGTTATCCAAGCCATATTCTGTATCGTGCTCCTTCCGAAGCTCCAAGCTACGCTGTATCCAGACTGCGAAAAAGCTAACAAGACTAATACCTAGACATACCCACCAGATTACCCGTAGACTCCTAACGTATACTTCAGCCATCTCGTTCCACAGGGTCGCGCTCAGGGTATCGCGTAATGAGTGAACCTGGCTAGCGAACGCGTAAGCCGCACCCCCACGAAGTCGGTCTCGCAATGCAGGGTCAGAAATAACTGAAAGATTATGATCAAAGGTCGCATTGAAAATGATTCCAGGGATAGTCACACCCCATATGTAGCCGAATGTACGTATGAAACTATATGTTGCCGATGCAGAAGCAACATAGTTCTCGGGAAGAGGTGCCATTACGGCAGGTAGTAGAACCGACAGCACTAGCCCGGCGCCGGCGCTAGCAATCAGTTCGTACCAAACATAAGCCACTTTTGGTGTGTTAGGTCCCAGAAGGGTGAGCAGTCCAAACGCTATTGAAGTCAGAGCAAACGCGGTCCCATGCAAAGGTTTGTATTTGCCAAATTTGGACAGGAGAATGCCTGCGGCAACGGCAAATGCCAAGGAACCCATAGCAAATGGAAGGAATAGAGTCCCCGAGTAAAGGACCGTTGTGGCCTGGACTGCTTGGAAGTATACTGGCAGGAAGTAAGACAAAGCCTGAACCAGTACCGAGGACGTGAAAGTCAAGAATAAGGCTGCGGCCGATGTCCGGTTACCAAAGAGGCGTGGTGGAACACTAGGATGTCTATACGGATGAACGTCAGTATAATTCGTTGTAAATTGTAGATCTAATTCGCACGACTCACTTGGCGAAAAGCTGGTGGATATGAAAGCATACCCAGCCTAGAGCTCCGAGCACAAGAGGTACTATGATCCTCCACGACGACCATGCATGCTCCGTGCCACCTTCGACCAAGCCGATGAGCAGAGAGATCATGCTGGGAATGAATATAAAACTCCCGACGATGTCCAGACGTCTAGTCTTCTCTATAAATCCTTGCTTCCCTGGGTTTTCATGGCCTTTCTTCATTCGCATGAAGATGAGGAGTCCACTTAGAGCCAACCCGCATATGGGAATATTCAGCCAGAAAATCCAGCGCCAGTCTGACTGAGCTATAGCACCACCTACTGGGGGTCCCAAGGCAGCGGCGATACCGGACCAAGAGAACATCAGACCGAGATACTTTCCTCGCTCTCGTAATGGCACCAGATCGCAACATACGATATCTAGCAGTACGTACATACCGCCAGCACCAGCACCCTGGATCGTACGGCCCGTAATCAGTATGCCAGCATTCTTTGCTCCACCAGCAACACCGCTGCCTATTGCGAATAATGCTACCGAGGAGATGAAAGGAATACGTCTGCCGAAGAGGTCGGATAGCTGCCCGAACAGAGGTTGTAGGATCGATGAAGCGACAGTAAATGAGTTTGCAATCCACACATACTGCCGCGCACCGCCAATACTAGCCGTGATCGAGGGTAGAGCGGTAGTGATGATGGCTACGTCTAATGCTGAGATAAAGGCAAGCATGCAGAGGCAAACGAAGATACCCCAAAATCTCACTCCCTGGCAGGGAGCCTTGTTCCCTCCATCGACATGAGAGCCACCGAGAACGGGTTCCATAGCCATCTTGTCAGGGAGCTGAATAACACAAAGTCAGAAAAGACAATTGGGAACAATCAGTCAGAGAAATGAGCGGGTACATCCTACTTAGAGAACTCTAACTCGTGCAGAGAAATTCGGACGAGACACAGTCCTATCGCGTAACACAGGGTTTGCACAACCGTCTGGCGGACCATGCATGAAAGGATGTTCTGTGACGAGCTGGAAACTATGTTTCTTTCATCTGACACACATGCAGCTCACAAATAGTATTTTTAATTTTGACATCACCCGAGACATTATCAGTACCATGTAGCCTTGTTTAGTACCTACATGTAATCTACATAGTTGTCGGTGCGTGCATGTGGTCTATGTACATGTGCATATGTAACTTTAGATGTACCTCTTTATGTACCATCTCCAGGTAATCTGTTACACATACAGGCATAGGAGAAAGTATTTTTTTCAGATTGATTGGCGCAAGAACGCGTAAGTGGCCCACCAATGACAAAAGAGCACTTCCACAGCGCTATTGTCAGTACTCCTAGATCGCTAAAGTGATAGGGGCGTCCGTACAACGATGAATTAAATATAATCATATCTCAACGGAATACCCGTAGACGCGTGTACAAACGAAAGTACATAGCAGGTAAGTAACTTATTGTAGCATGGTTATATGAGTCTTTCATCTATCGAGCGCCACTCATAGATCGTTCAGTGATTTGCCTTTTCTTAATCCGTATTTTAGCATCTGATGGGTATTTGACCCACATCATGTGGAGTGGCATTGGCCTTGACTTCAGATATTCCACCTCGTAATTTAGCAATAACTCCGCAACAAATATCTTCAGCTCCAGAAGGGCGAAAAATCGACCCGGGCATGCATTTCTTCCAGGAACACCAAATGCTAGAAAGTCCTTGTCAAGCGTCACGGTTGACTTAAATCTGTTGTTTTGCTTGTCATCCGTGCTTTTACCGAGCTGTGTAAAACGAAAAGGGTCGTATTGGCTTGCGTTAGGGTATATATCTTCGTCGTAATGAATTGCCTCGACCGGCAGAGCTATACGAGTCTGCTTTGGGATAGGGATGTCCCAACCTTCGACATTGATCCCGTCTGAGTCTCCAACCTATAAAATGATAAGAGTAAGTATTCTGATCGATGTGGTGGTGCGAGAAATGGAAATGTGACATTACCCTCCGAGGGAGCAGTAGCGATCCAAGGGGAGATAGCCTCATGGATTCCCGTATGGCGGAATCAACAAGACGTAGCTTTCTCACTGTCTCATGCGTCCATTTTCCATCAGACTCCTCCAGTGCTCTTTTACATTCTTCACGTAGGGTTTCTGCGTATCCCAACGAGGGATTGGTGCTAAAAAGATCCAAGATAAAGTTTTGGGCTGTAAAAGCCGTTGTCAACATGGATATGTCATTTACAAGCAGCAGGCGGTGGCACACGCGTTTTAGGCTAAGCTGATCTTTCGAGTTTATACTGGCGTAACAATCATCAATGATCCATTGAAGAGCATCGTGCTGTCAATTCCTAAGGTTAGTCAAATAGAATACGGGTGGCGGGGATCGGAAAATGGGAGCATTCGCACAGGAGGTGTCCAGTTGTAGTTCTCGTCAGCTTTCAAACGAGCTGTCTCTTCTAGGCGCTCCTTTACAATAGGCAAACTTATTTTCATCACCCTTCTAGCCATAAAGCTTGCAGCCAAGGAGAGCAGAGGCCCAAAGATGGGCTGTAAAGAGGATGGAAGACAGCTGACGGCAATTGCACCAGCAAACACGGTCATGGCATGGCTCTTCATTCGATCAAGGAATACGACGTTGCGGCCTAGGCAAAAGGATATCGTCAGCAATCAATCTACCTGGGTCTGGACTTGATGATATACACAGCGGTGGACCACAGAATGCACCGTTTGCAGCCCCTGCGATGATACGCAATGCCGAGTCCCACACTTTGACCTCTTTCCACATCATTTCCTGGCCCCAGCTGCGATCGAAGCCAAATTGGATCTCGGCTGCAACGCGAGAGGTTATGTTTGGTATATTCTGTGTGAGTTGATTACGAACCACATCGATATGTATTCGCTCAGCGTGAAGATGGTGGTCTGGAAAAGTCCAATGCATCTGCATGCTTTCGTCCTGAACGTTATGCACTTCCAGGATATGTTCGGGCAAACTGTATATCTTTTTGATCTGCTGTTGTGGGAGGACTACCGTAGGACCGAAGTCGAGAGTAGGGATAATGAATGGCATGTTATTTTTACAGTACTAATTGCAAATTCTTAGCACCCTCATTAGAGTGATGGAGACGGAAACACTTACTTTGACATATCCTTCCGAAGTCCACTTGCTGGTATACTTGAGGGATATAAACCTAGCCCATAGCCAGCAAATCCAATCCCTGTGGGGCCCATGGACTGGATGCTTTTTCCACAGTCTACTATTCACGCCGCTCTGGAGAGAAGCTCGTTTAGAGACCCATATAAGACATAGTAAGAGGAGCCCAATCACGCATTGAACTGAGGTATTCATCTTGTAGTATGGTATCAATTTTTCTTAGTACAGATAAATTGAAAGGTCCTACCTGCGCTTCAAAAAATACCATACAAGAATAATATATCAAAATAAGTAGTCAAGAGACTGCTTCTTGATACAAACATTGAGGAACTTTAGCAGAGCATGTATATTCGCTCGATCTTTCCCCAATACCGATGTAGCTAGTTACACAAGTCAATGTAAACGAAATAAGCCCTATCATTTAGTTAAATGATCCATTAATGTACAAGGCAGATAGGAGATGACGAATACGGCCAGATTTTGGATCCAGGTAGCTGCAGACATGTATTGGTATATGTAAGTTCCTAGATACGTACTTAAGTACATGCACTTAGGCGTCTGACAAAGATAATATATTTTGGGTATGTGTTGGTTACACATAGTGTGTATGGCACCTAAGAGCTACATGGAGGTACCTGCGATATGATAAATTTTTTACTACATGACTTTAACCTCATGGATGCGTTACACGAGAGAGAGGAAAAGTGTCTAGTGGCGTCTTTCATATGACGACCGGTGAAAGAAGCAGGCAGTGAATAAAAACATTGTCTAAGACATAAGGATCGACCTGTTTAGCTTCCCTCCAACATAGTAATCCCGCAACCAACTAGAGACCTTTCTAGCCAACTTCCAAATCAAACGGGCCGTTAATAAGACCCTTGGTCCCAATTGGCCAAGGCAACTCCTGGCTCTCCAGCCCCATCGGAGTGCTCAACCGCCCAAGGCTTGGAAACTTGGACAGGATAATTATTCGTGTGCACGAGGCCGTCACAAAGAACGCCAGGTTGTCTTGATTCATTCCTAGAGACACCGCTTGTCTCGGATATTCCCATAGACCTCTGTGAAAACGCCGAGGCTAGTCTGGAATAGACACTGCTGATAATGATGGATTGGCACCATAGGCTGTACATTGCTGGTACACAACCAACCATTATAGCAGTTGTGCACTCAATGATTCTAACAACATATTTAGTTGAATATTGGCGCTTGAGAGCGTGTGAGGACGACTTACGTGCATAACATCGCGCCAATCGCGCCGTCTGACGACCCTTGCAGTGACTTCCACTTGAAATTGGCTGAAACTGTACTGGCAGCTATCGTTCTGTAAATAGCCAATGTCAGCATCATAATTAAATTCTCAAATGACTAGGTTCACTGGAATTAACGAGACATACACAACACCCGTTAGGAAAACAATACCTAAGCCCATCTTCTTGCGCGTTGGAAGCTTCAGACGAGCAATTATAGGCAGCGGTAGCACGAATATGGTCCCATCGGCAATGACTGAGGTAATACCTAGAGTGAAGCCAGACCTTTTAGACGCGTTGGAACAAGACAGGATAAACGATAGATCAACAAGCTGGCCACGAGGGTCGCAGTTGGCGGTAGTGTATGAAGCCATTGTGAGAAATATAACTCCTGTAACAAGTAGGGTTGCGTATGATGCAGTCCTAAGCCACTTCCGGATACCAAAAAGGGTAATATAAAGGATGAGGATCGGAGCCTTGGAACTCCACATGGCAATTACTCCAACCCAGTTCGTGGCGTGACTCAACTGAATACGGATGTCAACAACATAATTAGAATAAATAGAAGCATCAAAGACAAACTCACCTGAATCAAAGACTGTAGCGGGATGGTAGGGTCGGTAGCCTCTGGTAAACTTATTGGCATCGATTCTCAAGAGTAATAGATAGCAGATATATGACGAACTTCTATTGATTTCATCATATCCCGCAACAGTGCCAGCAACAAACGCAAGTGCGATTAAGCTAAGGCCTAACGAAGAAGTTAGTATACTTTGCTCCATTATTTAGAAAGATACAGTCTTACAGTCGTCAATGTGCTTTGAGAGAGGCAGTTTCCAGTTTGCAGCCAACCGTATCGCAACAAACAGGCTAGCAATGATAGTGAGAACAACAGAGGCCACCAGGAACGATTTATTAGAAATGTCCCTAGGACCACCTAACACAGAGTCGGAGGTAGACATATTGAAGTTGTTGGAGGAGATAGTCGAATTACAAGTCTCACGAAAAGAACTCTTCCTTGGAGAGGGAAATATGGGAGTTATTCGACAGATAAAGTTGCAAGGTGAGTATCAAGTATCTGTTACGTGCGTGTCGCACAACATGCGGCCACCTTCTTCGTAAATGCCCGAGAAAGAGCCCGACTAGATGTGAATGCCCCAATAATTCTGTATCGGCAGATCTTCCTTGCGTGAAGAGGCAGCATAGGTGCAGTACGTGGGGTTGGATACCTATTTTTAGTAGACAAGTCTTGGAATAGGGTGAAGTTTTGCATATATTAACTTCAGGTGGCACAATGTCTCATCCGCGGTGATCCCGCTATACACTCGGCTGCGGGAATACATCGTTTTCTAGAGATAGTTATGTTATGTCCACTGTTGAGCACGTCACGGAGCCCCGTCTATAATTTGTATATGAAGCCTAGCATTTCCACTCAAATAGAAAGCAATATAATAAACAAATTCAGCAAAACCTCTTAGACCAAGTATTCGAGAGCTCCTGCCAAGTACGCTGTGACTGGCTACCCAGAGAGTCACATAGTACACTGACTTGCGATGAACCAGGCTATTCATGAGATGGCAAATTCAATTACTATGCCGGTATTCGGCTTATGGGTCACTTCAAAGACGTTAGATATCCTATCAAGCGTCCTAACGGCTTCCCTTGGAGGTCTTTTGTGTATTCATGCACTAAAAAGACTCGTTACGGTATGTCCCCTAAAGTACATGTCTAAGCGATGCGTTATAATACTAACATGGGGATTGCTAAGCCGCGGGCTTCTATCTATATAAGCGCTATTGGTAAATATATCATGAAGCGCATTCGGGCATGGGAATACCTCATTCATGGTCAGAGTATTATACGTGAAGGATTCCTTAAAGTAGGTCATAATGACGGACTTGGTCATCGTCACTAGCGTTACATAGTTCGGCTACTAATACATAGGTACCTATTTAAGTCAAATGGGCAGCCATATGAGGTCTTCGCTCCTGACACCCGCTACGTATTTGTTTCTTCCCCCAAGTACATCAAGGAGTTAGACTCGGCCCCTGATACGGTACTCTCGCTCCAAGCCGCGTCTAAACAAGTGAGGTCCACCCCCTGCCCAGTTTGCACAACTATCTAACAACCAGATATAGATGCTTCAGCCGAAATATACAATGTCTGGTTTCAACTGGTTTGACCGTCGAGGAACCGAAGGAGTTGGCTTCATAAAGGCACTTCGAACGATGCTAACAAACAACTTACCCCAAGTATTGCCTCTTCTAGGGGTTGTAATTAGAACGAGGACCGCAGAGCTTCTTGACAAAAAGCCCATTGTGACAGGTAGGCGAGAATGGAACCCGGAAGCCTTATTCGATTGTGTGATAACAAACTAGCAGGAACCACGAAACACATTTCCATCTATTCTATGATGGTTAAACTCGTGGTTTTGTCAAACGCAGTCTCCTTTTTTGGCGAGGACCTAGGTGTGTATTATGAGTACCTAACCAAGTACGTGCGCCCTGAGCTAAGAATACAACAGCTAAAAATGAGAATTTCATGGCTGCGGCGTTGCAGTATATCGAACAGACTTTGATATCCGCTGAGATAGTGCGGTTGATTCCAAAGTTTTTGGCACCGTATATTTGGCATTTGTAACAAGTAGCTTCCTGTTTACTGACATGAATCTCAGACTGGTGGGCGGGATTATCGGACTCCGATTAAATGCACAAGAAAACGTTTTCAATACTCTCCTCCCTATAGCTGAACGGCGAGTCTTGGAGAGGGGTATGAAGAGACTTGGGCATTCGGTGCCGTATCACGTAGGTCTTCATCAAGCTAGGGAATCTCCTAAGCTAATTGAGAAGGCCGACTGCATACAATGGATCATGGAAACATCTCCACGGGAGAACCCCTGGTCAGCCAAGCGCGTGGTTCATGAACTTATGGCCATCTGGTTCGGATCGGTTCACGCAGTATCTACAGTGAGTTCCAAGGTCCACGCAAGTTACATGACGTAGCCGTAGCAGACTTTATAAATACTTCGCTAAGAGATTCAGACTGTTACTTTTGCCATACAGGACCTATGTTTGCATCCCGGCTATGTTGGGCCTTTGCGTCGAGAGCTTGCCAACGAATATACCAGTTTCACGCAAACAGGGCGCGGACTTCCACTTCTCGACAGCTTCATCAAGGAGTCAGCGCGACTAACTCCGGTTGAAAGTCGTAAGCAGCGCGATCGTGCATTTTGAGAACCCTTGGTTCAATAGAGCTAACCTGGACTTGAAGAAAGCACCCGTCGCGCTGCTATACAACCTTTTACCTTTTCCAACGGCACAAGGCTTGAGGTCGGCGACTGGGCTTGTACACCTGTCCGCGACATCATGCAAGACAGCCAGTTTTACCCCGAGCCTCACCAGTTCAATGGTTTCAGATTTGTAGATCCTGAACTTGCGAGCAGAGCGGAAGATATTCAGCCACTACAGCCTAAGCCATCAAAACTGACTGACGCGGACAATACTTTTCATGTCTGGGGCACTGGGCGAATGGTTTGGTACGTTGATTGCTTGTTAACATTTGGACATGAAAGTAACGCTGATATATTACTCCAAGCCCTGGAAGATTCTACGCCGCTGCGGTGATGAAAGTGATCATGGGACAGATGATCATGCAATATGACTTTGACCTGGTTGAGAAAAACGCACCGAGGCGGCTTTGCTGGCGATCAACAATTTTGCCAAAGCACAGTACTGTCTTAGCAGTTACCCCTGTCTAAGAATACGTAATTCTTTAGAAGTTGGAGTGGAGGATCATGATTTGGTCTGTTACGCCAAAGCTGAAAATTCCTGATTAGGTACAAATAAACGAGTAAATCACTGCCTAGGTACATAAACCTTGACTGTATCCAATTATGACATCGGTGTTACATACCTCACATATCGGGTATCATTTAGAATTGATTCAAAATAGACGCCCACTTTGCGTAAGGCATATTGTGCGTTACACAAGGACCCCTCAGCGTAGTAAAGCGATTTCAACGATGAGAGCACCCGCCCCTCCTTTCTCATCTTGCCTTCTCTTCCACCAAAAAAAAAAGAACTATTCTTCCATCATGACTATTTCCAAGGCTGTAGAAGCCCTGCAGAAGGCTTTTCAAAGCGAGCAGCTCGCGCTACCAGGCACTGAAGAGTATGAAAAGTTGAACAAGTCGTATTATTCGTTCCTGCAGAGCGACATATCCCCCGCTGCCATATTCCTGCCTAAGAGCAAAGAACAGGTTTCACAGTTCCTTGAGATATTCAAGCCATTCATCGTCAATGGCGTAGCTCAATTCGCCGTCCGCGGTGCTGGCCAGCAGCCGTTACCTGGTTGCTCTAACATCAGCAATGGTGTTACCGTGGATTTGCGTCTTTTGACGGGACTTGAGCTCAAGAAAGATCGCATTGAAATCGGAGCTGGCGAGCGTTGGGGTGCCGCCTACGAAAAGCTGACCCAAGAGGGGCTCGGAGTAACTGGTGGACGGTCTTCGGAAGGAGGAATTGGGGGGCTCGCATTGGCAGGTAGTTCACAATTTCATTCAGCAAACCCCCTTTGCATTTTGCTCGTGCATTTTGCTATAACCGCAATCCGCCCATCTTCCACACTTGGTCATAACTAACCACATGTTCACAAATCTTCGCTCTTTAGGAGGACTGTCGTTCTTTTCCTCTCGAGAAGGCTTTATCTGCGACAATGTGGTCAATTTCGAAGTTGTCCTAGCCACAGGCCAGGTCATCAACGCCAATGTTCGTGAGCATCCTGACCTTTGGCGGGCACTACGTGGCGGCGGGAACAACTTCGGTATTGTCACGCGATATGATTTTAGGACTTTCGAGCAGGGCCCATTCTGGGGCGGTAGCATCTTCTACTTCCCACCCAGCTTTCTAGGGCAGATAGAAGCTCTGGTGGGGGAGCTTAAAAAAGCTGACGCGAGCGCGGAGACACACTTCATGATTAGCATTGGATATAGTGCCGCCTTCGCTCAGTTCGGTGGTGAATTGTGCATGAATCAACTGTACTACACGCGTGCAGTTGAGAAACCACTGGTTCTAGAACCATTCGCTTCAGTCCAACCTCAGATCGACCAACTTAATTCGATGCGAACCTTAACATTGAAGGAGGCAGCTGAAGAACAGGGAAAGCAGTCGGCTGATGGAGTTAGGTAGGAGTTCCCAACAGTGTAGCAATTTATGGTCCCGCTAGTGCCTAACCAAGCTGACATGGAATCCAGATGCGCTTACATCAATACGACTGTTAAGGCAGACGTCCCAACACTCAAAGCTGCATCTGATACCTACATAGCTGCCATTGGTCCTCTTAAAACCCTCGAAGGCATCATATGCTCCCTTACGCTCCAACCATACTCGGTGTCCCTACTAGACAAGTGCGACAACAGCCTCGGCATGGACACATCCGATGGTCCGCTCGTCTCCATTCTACTTTTGACCTGGTGGAAGAACCAGGACGATGACGAAACAATCATACAGACGTTCAAAGGCGTGCTCGAGAAGATAGACGCAGATGCTACTTCTCGAGGCACTGCGGTCCCGTTCAAGTACTTGAACTATGCATACAGTTTTCAAGATCCAATAAGGTCATATGGAGTTAAGAACGGGGAGAAGCTCCGGGAGGTCAGCAGGAAATATGACCCAGAGGGCATTTTCCAAAAGGGGGTTCCTGGAGGTTTCAAACTTTTCTGAGTCTTACATGGCTTATTACCAAGACAACAGGTACCTAGCTTTTACTTTTAATAAATGCCCGAATTTTACGAGGATTATGTATCGAATTGAAGATCATTTATTAAGAATTTCCTGTGGTATAAATCTCTAGTATACGAAAATCTTGATCAAAGCTTTGAAGGGGGTGGTTAAAGGTAATATTTAGGAAAATGGATCAAAACAAAAACCGATACCCATTAGAACAGCAATGAGAGCGGCGATTCGCACGGCGGGTAGATAAAAGTACCTATAAATAAGGCAACCGGCGCAAGAGAGAAGTGAAAACATCATGGTTTAGAACATGCTCGTTGCATGTATTCGTACATAATTATTATTACTACCTATCCATACCAATGCTACATATGTAGCTAAATGATAGATGCAGATACAATTAATAAGAACTAATTAATGTTCGAGCTTTCCATCAAATTGTTAACCTAGCAATGTAATATGATGGATCTTTAAAATCATGTGTTTACATCCATGGCTTAATTTTCATTGGTGGAAGTTAGTTATGGCGGAGATCTAGAACCCCCTTTCTATTATTTACCTGTGTTCGTCCAATCTATGGACCTTGCCCTGTGCGTATGTGGTAATGTCGCCGTCTAGAGAAGCACAAATGTAACATATCCCACCTAGTACTGAATTCATCAAATAGCCTAATAATCGCTGATAATACAAATACATATGATCGACACCACTCGTACTTTCTATCAACGATATGGCTTCATATTTCGAAATTTTTGTTTTGCTCATAGCTGCGATCCGGGGAGCGGTCGCAGCTGTTACATTTACCGTTCCTACACAAGTACACACGGGAGGGTATAGATATGCACCTCTAGACCCGGCGCCTGTCGGTATATCGTAGGTTTACATCAAACTAAATTTAGTATCTTCACTTAATACTCACTTGAAATAACATTCAGTTTCGAGTTCTTCGCCTTTCCGTCCTATTTCACCAATGTCAGTGCCACAAGTCAATGTCTTTCCAACTGGAAAGATCTGACAGGACTTTGGCCGCCAATTCGCATAGGGGGAACCACACAGGACCGAGCACAATATGATTCTATGACTTCAGCGTACGTTGTTTATAGCGTTTCCAACCCGGCTGATGCTCCCGCAAGCTTAACATTCGGCTCGAGCTTTTTGACTCTGGCGGGTTCTTATGGCGGAAGCGTAGTGGTTGGATTGAATAGGGGTAAGAACAATATCCAGAACACGATCGATGCTGCCAAGATCGCCGTGTCCGAGGTGAAGAACTTACTTGCTATCGAGCTGGGAAATGAACCTGAATGTATGGATGTTCTACTACTGTTCATGGGTGTGCATCGCATGAGCTAATTATCCCGCAGATTATTCAAGAAATGGCCAGCCTATAGCCTCTGGGAGTTGGTCACCAGCTATTGACGCCGCTTCTCAAAATAACTGGGCGATCTTAGTTGGGTCAGCCGTGAACAAGGCGCAAATCATTCAAGCTGGGAATTCCAATGACTCGCCTCCCACGTGGGGTGCAGAAGAGCTAATCGCGACGGAGAATGCAACTGTAAAGCAATACATCAAAACATATGCTCACCACAATTACCCTGGGGGGAGTGTGACCTCACTCATGAGTCATAAGAGTATCTCTAGCAACTTACATGTCTTTGATGCTGATGTGGCTGCCGCTCTGAAGGAGAATAAACCATATGTCTTCGGCGAGACGAATTCCGGTACGCTATCCTACGTTCAAACTACCTAACATTATCGCTAAGCCCATCTCAATCAGTATCCGGAGGAGGTGCCGCCGGGGTTTCGCCCACTTTTGGCGCAGCGCTGTGGACAATGGACTACGTCCTTCGTGCGAGCTACAGCAACATTTCGCGGACGTATTTTCATCACGGGACTGTCGGTAACTGCCAATACTGCTTTTGGGGGAGGTACAGCATGGGTGCGCCATACTATGGGGCGTATGCAGCAACCGCGTTTCTCGCCAAGGCATCTTTTCTCACGGCCCTTGATGATGGTACCACTAACTATGCTGGATACGCATCATTTGGGTCCGACGGCGCACCGCTGCGGATACTGTTATATAACTCAGACTACTTCAGTGGAAGCGGCAGCCGAACCAGCCAATCTTTCGAGCTTCGTGGATTAACAGGAAGCTCACTGAAGGCCAAAAGATTGACAGCAGAGAATGCCATGTCCAGAGTGGACCAAGGTGGAAAAGTGACTTTCGGTGGACAAACTTTCACCGACGGGAATTGCAAAGTTGCCGGAACTGAGAATACTGAGTCCCTCGCGGTGTCTAGCGGGCAAGTAACGGTCACGCTGAAGGCAAGTGAGGCATTGCTAATTTATTTGCAATGACGTAACTCCGTGTGCGTCGGTCTATGGCGTGATCTCTCTGAAATTAGATGGATGCGCTGGTAAATAGTGAGACATATGTTTCTATCCTAATTCACCTAATTCATAAGATGCGGCGGTTGTTGTAAAGCTTTATGTACATGCTCTTCGCTCACATAACATATTGCCAATCTTAGGTAAAATCCAACTGACATCAGGATCCGAGAGACATGTCAAACTGGGGCAACAAGTTTTCTAGCCCGCCAAGAATAGCCTATTGCTCTTCGCGTTTCCGGGGTGACATCATTCAAACCACTGCGCCACTTACCCCGAGACCTTGATTCACCACAACTACATAATTAGGCCCATATCCTGAATTCGAATACTCTCGCATATTTCACTATCATCTATATTTAAACCTATCGCTGCTCCATTTTCACACAACTTTTTAGTGTCCCACAAGGTCTCCTACTCTCAAACTACCATATCCGCGCGCTCTTCGCTATCTTTCGCTATCATGGATTTCGTTAATAAAATCACCGGCAACACCAAGGATGGGCAAGAAAAGAAGCCACGCGAAGACGAGCAGAAGCAAAATTCAAGTGGAGGTATCATGGACAAGCTTAACTCAGTGACCGGAGGTGGCAAGGAGAGCGAGAAGAACGAAGACGCTCTTGACAAAGGTTTGCATCACATCATTTCTTCATTGCTCCGCGAGTGCTTGTTATATCCTCCAAGCCAACACTCAAATTCAATCAGACTAATTGTTTCTAATCTATAGGAGTCGATTGGGTACAAGAGCATGTATTGGGCCAGGGTGATCAAAGCAACGAGAGTTCTGTCGAACAGGCTAAGGATGAACAGATCTCCGACTTCATCCGCGATCAGTACAAGAAAACGACAGGCTCTGATTTTCCGGTGAAAGATAAGGACCGTTTTTGAGCATGTATTATGTAGGGTGTTGCGGGCTCGACCTCGTTTCTCCATATATCAAAAGTGTGTACCATAGAAGGATGCAGACACGTGTATGTGGGCAAAATACTTGAAGAATCAAATACTATATTCAAGACAATGATAGGAACATGGTGGTTAACCCCTCGCAACTTCGAACCAATCATCGATCGTGACACAAAACCACCGTATAATCATGGTATTCAACCGTCGCTGCTTAATACGGCTGTGAAGTATTTTCACTATAAAAGTAAAACTAAAACATGGCCAGATTACATTTATATAGTCGGTCACTGAAACTATCGTATAGCCTGTATTGGGATGAGAAAAATGGGATGTAATTGTATGGGAGGTATCCTTAGGCGACTCGAAGACGATTTTAATGGTGGTTGATTTGTGGTATTATTGCAAGCCGAGGTCCCTAACAAACGGATGCTGTACAAGTCCTTGCTAGTGCACGTCATACAGCTTTATGCAGGCTACCTAGGGCTGACAACATTGATGATTACCTAGGTAGGTAGGTCCACTACGTGCGTACCGCAAATGGCACCAGCACATCCACATTGAATTACCCCGCTGCGGCTGAGGTGGGTGACCAACTCCACGCATTTTAACGACACATGACATTCGCGTCAACAATAAATCTACATGCAGCCCTTTAAGTTAAGCAACTAGCGGATATTCAACACCTCATTAGCGCACTTATTCGCAAGTAAATAATTAAGATGCTTATATTTGTCGATATTGAAACTATAAATAGCATGGTTCAACACCTTAAACTAAATGGAGTAAGGATCAAATATCCCGTTGAGAACCTTATATTAACGTGTGCATTTTAGCTACATAGCTACGTAGCTACATATATGCACCTACCTGCTTTAATTGCATGCATACGTACATATATATGTATGTATATATATAAAGTACATATCCAGATGCCTGTGTCATGTACCTTGGGTTAGATAACATGCCATTTGAACCTACCCACCTTACATCTCACATGATGCAAGTGTCGCTTGACCACCTGCTCAGATATGTGTAAGTGCCAGATGACTGTCGCTGAATGTACGTGCATCAGTCGGCAATCTATGGATGCCTGGGTACCTACTCATCCTACACCAGAAGGTATTAGAGCATATGCTTAGTACCTAAGGCACCTTAGGTTGCAGTTGCAGCCTTATTCTCTCCATTTCCTTGCGACTACACGTCGTTTCTTAGGCTAGCAGATATCCTAAGCCATCCACCTTCCGTACATTTAAACTACCTTACGACGACTTGTTTCCATCCGTTTCACGTTACTTACTAAACATTATTCCGAAACCTGCTCTCTAACCCGAGGTGTTGCCAGGAACGGGTCTGTTCTCGCTGCAAACAACCTTGAGGCTCGGACCCGACTGTGCCAAATCAGCCTCGTCCCTTTTGGAGTTGTGACTCTACATCCTCCCACATTCTCCGTGTTTCCAATATTTTTAGGCCTCACGACCTGTTCTCTCGGAAGTGTATTTACCATAGCCCTATTATATCTGTCTCTCTCCCCAAAAAGTCACACAACCGAAGGTACGCATGTCTCTATGTATCGTATTGTTACTTTTATCATCCGATTGATATTTCATCTGAACTTACCTACGTAGATAGCCACAGGCTGTGTCCTACCCCGCTTAGGAAATCAACAGCCGTCGCATTGACCCGAGTAACGTCCCTTTGCCGACGACTTTTTTTCTTACTCATACCCGCAATCAAGGTCCCCGGAATAAGGTAGAAATCCCATCACCGAAATAATATTCATGGTAGATTCCTTCCTCGGTCATACGCTAAAGGTCGCTGACAAGTGATCTTACAGATAGATATTTGTGTCAAGGCTTCCTAACAGGCATCTAGCCTACCCACGCTAAACCTCTTCATAGAGTCTTGTGTCTATCGGACGTGATCAGCAAATATTGAAGAGGCACAGGTATTCGTATCCTCTATCTGGATGGATCGTATTACGAGTAGAGAGCTTCGCGGATTACTTTCACCATGGCTCCCAATTTGGAGACATTGAAGAATATGTCAACTCGGCTCCATCATTTCCGACGTAATCGCAGGGGACACGATTCCACCGAGAACAAACAGTCATCTCAGCGCCTAGATCAGGTGCCAACCTCAGCCGTGACCTCACGGTCCGGAGGCCCGGCCCAGTCTAAGAATGCCCCGAAAGTCTCAGTCCACGATCCGACTCCGGTATTTTCGCAACAAGATTCCAGCTCATCAAAGTCGTCAAAGATACAGGACGTCTCTAGAAACGTACCGGAAACATCAGCAATGCACTCTTCGTTATTTGTCAAGTCCTCGATGGGTTCTACCATCGGAAATCCAATGATTGGTGGAAGTTCGCATGGGAAGGCGTCAGGAGGGCATTTCTTATTGAGCAACGACCCAACCGCTGGTGAACCGCTCGGTAGCCAATATAATCCTATCGACCTGACTGACAGCCCTCCTTTTGACCAAACCTATGAAACCTTTCCATTCTACGCCCACGCTGGGACTACCTCTCAAGATACACACATGTCAACAAAGGCGCATTCCAAGCTACCCCTATGTCATTCATCAATATTCGCGAACCCTTCTCTCGTGCCTGCCGTATATTCTACCACTTCGCCAGGACAAAACTTTCCTCACCCAGGTGCGGCGTGGAATTTTACTGAATATGTCTCAAACACCTTGGCTCCCGGCTATCCCTCTTCACACGGGCTCTCGGCTAACCCTCACGTTCCGTCAAACCCAAACACTTTCTTCGAGCAACCTAAATCACATAGCAACAATCTCCCTGTGCTGGGACCGGTCGGAGGCCAAAATACTTTGGCTGACATAACAAACACTCAACTTGAAGGAGCATCATGGGACTACTCTGGAAACCATTACAATCTACTATTTCCAAAGACGCAACCCAGTCATACACCCGAAACAGCTAAAAAGGCAGCAGAAAGTGACAGTTCCGAGAGCAGTGAACTTTCTGTAGATGCCGAGCAGCTTCCTGAAGATACCACCGCAATTGACTTGGCTCTCGAGGAGCTGGAGCCACTTCGACAATTCGTATACGAGTGTCTTAACTGGAACTGCTCTAAGTGCGCAAAGAACAAACTCTTAGACTCGAAGGATGTTGTAAAGATGACGGTGGGATGGGTTAGAAGCGCAGGTGAGTTCCGACTAAAATATATATATCTCCTACTTCGCACCCTTTGGGCAATTTCGGGACCTATTTCCTGTACCATCCATCCACCCAATCAGCGGCTTGTCGTTGATATACTTGTTCTATGGTTCAAATAATCTCCTGAGAGGCGTCTCTGATATTAAATTACACTCTAATGCATCACAGAAAAAATCGTCCTTGGTGCGACATGTCAGAACGTCTTTTGCACAGTGTCAACATGTCTCGGCTGTGGAAAGCCTATCTCTTCTGCTACAATGAACCAATCCAGTAACGTTCTAAGAGTCCCCGAGATGAATATTACTGTGCATTGGTGTTGCGATTCTGGAAGAGTAGCTGCAATTTGGGCCCTTGCCTGCGGTTGGGAGGCATCGAGCTGGAAGTCTCAAGCCAAATCCCGTGTGGTTAACAAGGTTCGAGGGCGAACTCATGCCAAGTCTGCCTCCACACACAATACGATACAGTCTTCGCACACCTCAGCCAACGCTAGGGGAATTGGATACGGCAGTAATCGCCTAGAGAGTTTCCCCTTCCAGTATTTTCGTTCGCAAGCACTTACACGTGTGACGCCGAAGAATACTACCGATACTCAAGAGCATCTTCTGCAGCAAGCCTACTTTAGGCTTCTGGCTGCGCTACTACCCTCCGGCAAGCGAAATGGCGCGCTCGATGCCTCGCCCCCCGACTTCTTATTTCACATACTCTCACGCAGCCCGCTGATAGAGAAAGCTGCAATGATGTTGAGTAACGACTCGATCGGGGAGATAGCTCGCCAATATCAGCTCTATGACGCCATGCTAGACTTATTCGACGTTTTAGGAAGTCATCCGTCAACTGCGAGACTAGTTTATAACGACCGTAGCCTCTACCACGCGAAAGGGGGTAGCCTACTAGATGTCTCCATCGGCCTAATCGGGGGCAATAGCCGAATCGTCGTCAGGGACACTGGTAAACCTCTCATTGCATTACTAGGCAACTTGGCAACTCAGTCCCAGACAGTTCTCCGGCATGCTCAGAGTAATCATACAGAGTTCCACAACCGTGAAGGAGTAGAGTTGCTCAAACTTAGCGAACGGCTGAGCCAAATCTCAACCCAGCACACAGCAAATATGCAGCGGTTCAGAACTGCCATGGAGATAACTGACGAGAATCCAGCGATCGATTTTTCCGAGTGGCATCGCGAAAACTGTGTCAAAGAGGCTCCCGACGAGATAATAATGCAGGACTTCGCAT
Source organism: Hypoxylon sp. CO27-5 (assembly GCA_002120305.1). Taxonomy (NCBI): domain Eukaryota; kingdom Fungi; phylum Ascomycota; class Sordariomycetes; order Xylariales; family Hypoxylaceae; genus Hypoxylon; species Hypoxylon sp. CO27-5. The sequence continues at coordinate 4,005 of KZ112751.1, read as the reverse complement.
GCGTACGAGACGCAGCTCTAGGAGGAATGTTTACCGCCAACCCGACCCGTGGACGCATGAAGAGATTGATCACGGAGCTATCAACGCTACAGACGTCTTTACCGGAGGGCATCTTTATCTATCATGGATCTTCTCGCCTCGATGTCATGAAGATTTTGATAATCGGCCCCAAGCATACACCTTACGAACACGGCCTATTCGAATTCGATCTGTGGTGTCCTATGGACTACCCCAATTCCCCGCCCAAGATGAAATTCAGAACTACAAACGGTGGTAGGACACGGTTCAACCCGAACTTGTATGAAGATGGTAAAAGTAGGTGCTATCTGTTTCCGCTTTCCCTTTTTGGTCTTCGCTTCGACAGACTAAGTACTCGCAATGTGCGTAATGGATGGTAAAATGTTGCTAACACTGAAGGTAAACAGTATGTCTTTCCTTACTTGGCACGTGGTCTGGTGAACCCTGGAGAGCCAGTCAGTCTACACTGCTCCAAGTCCTTGTCAGCATCCAGTCCATGATTCTCTGTGAGCAGCCATGGTACAACGAACCAGGTCGAGAGGATTATGAGAACAAGGCTCAATCAGCTAAGTACAATAACGATGTACGTACCTGGACTATGCAGTACGCCCTTTCACCCTGGATCAACGCCACCAACACACAAAATACGGGTCAAGATACCACTACCTCCACGAGTGTAACGACATTCTGGAAAGAAACAGCTCAAGTTTATCTGCGTGCGAATGCGAAGGATATATTGAATTCGTCTAAGCAGGCAGCGCTGAAATCTAAAAAGTCTGCCTTGCAAGCCGCCGCGACGCATATCGGCACATCACTCCAGGAAAAGGGGTATTTGGATTAGAGCAGCCAAAATAAACCCTATGGTATATTAGGGCGTTCTAATGCATATGATTAGGAAGATACTAGCTGAGGCGCTCTAACACGTAGGGCACCTTCTTGTCACAGGTAACCAGCCAATCCTCGAGGAGGGAGTGCAGATTGCGGGTACTGATTTGGCAAGCACCCGTATAAACATACAAGGGCACATTACAGTGCATATACATCTCTAGAGAGCAACTAGCCTAATGATGATGAGCTACCTTGCGTAATACTCCATGATTTCTACATAGGCAGATGCTTTACCCTTTTCATTATAGCTAGGTAGGTTTACATGACACGCGACAGTGATTAATTGGGGGTTGAGTTTGGCATATACGTGATAATACCATACAATCAAAAGGAGCATCAATGATAGTGCTGTTTCGGATGTAGGCAGGCTTCTATGAATTTCCTTTCCGTATGTCCAATTCTACGCGAAAAGATGGATTCTTAGCCGACGATTCGTAAATTACGAGGTAGGAGGAGATGGTGCACAATGTCTAGAACCAATAACACCTCGTTTAGTTTAGGTCTCTGCGCAAATCTCATGTAGACTTACCACCAATGATCCATCCTGACTTCATCTCTTATGTGTCCCTGGCGTGACATTGGACATCATTGCCCCTCACCAAACGGATAGTTGAATTTGAGCAGACCGATCAATCCCCCAACCCATCCGTCATCATCCTCAGCAATCCCATCCCGCTCGCCATCACCTTTGGTGGGTGACCGAATAACGCAAGGTACTCCTCCAGCCCAGCTACCGTCAGGGGTACGACCGACAGTCTCACCTTCAACACGGATCTCCATTCCAATAGTAACTCCAGCTCTCCTCTTACCGTCGATGCTTACTTCGAGTTCACGCCCGCGATTCTTCTCGCTCAGCTTGAGAACGACCTTGGTGTTCAGGGGAAGACCGAGGGGCCGGAAGCTAAGGCTACGAGGGCAAATTGGGGTGATCAGCAACGTCTTGACCAAGGGATGCATAATGCTCCCACCGGCAGACAACGAATAAGCTGTGGATCCCGTCGGGGTACTGATCAAAATTCCGTCCGCCACTGCCTCTGTCAAGAAATGATTGTTGACATAGACGTCAATGATGGCAAGGTGAGGGTTTGGGCCACGGTGAATAACCAATTCATTCACGGCGTGGAACTGTCGGGACACGGCCCGCTCCTCTAAACCAACGCCTTCGAAACCAAGAGGTATCTTAGGGATGGGCTGCTGCGGTTCCGCGGTAGAGGTTGGTATGAGTTGCTCATTTATGTTGATACCCGCAGAATCGTAAACTCCAACTTTCAGCCGATGGCGCAGAAGAATCTTGCTAGAACGAGTGAGCCCCATGCTCTTGCCACGAACGCCTTCCCATTTACTACGAAGGTGTCCCTCATCCCCATCTTCCCGGCCTTGAGTAGCGACTTGCGTATGAGGGTCCTGCAAATCGGTAACGGCAACGCGGCTGCCGCTCATGTATACTTCGCGCCATGCACGCTTATATTCTTCAAATTTCCACTCACCCAAGAAGCCTAACGTCCCCATGCTGAAGGATAATATCGGGGGCACGGACGCATGGAGACTGAAGAGACTAGCTGCTCGCAAGATAGTTCCATCGCCGCCCAAAGTGGTCACTAGGTCAATCTTGCCAGGAAACTGGCCTGGATCGGAGGTGTAGACAGGGAAAGGCAACGACTCGTGGATGGCGGAGGCGACCTGACGTTCGAAGATGAGATTCAAGTTGGGATATTCGCTGTGGATGTGATTCGCAAAGGAGGCAGCAGAAAGAGTAACTTTTGGGGCGTGAAGCTTCGGGATGACTAAGATATTCCGCGGCGGCTCTGGCCAGTGTAGAGACAGTAGGGAAGATGCCGAGCTCTGTTTGTACTTGGGTAAAATGCGGTCGGGAAGAGCTGAGATATCGAGGATCTGGCGGCGGTAGAGTGTAAGCGAGAATGACCGCGAACTTTGGGAGGATCGGAAGGGCAGACGTCGACAGCCACCAGGTATGCTCGGTCGAGACATATTTCTACCCAAAACCTATATCAATATCTAGACCGACAATAAATCAGCCGGGTCCTATCCTTTACAAAAGACCCCTCGCTTATTATAATTATTATCGCCCGTCGCGATTCACGCCTCGAAACAATGCGAGACGATGTAGTGGCGAATGAACAAAATATTCAAGGTCGCAATGGATCGCATGGTTCGTACAGACGGGTAAATAATTTTGTAGATAAAGAGGTGGATATGAAGCACGCGTATCACTCTTGACATTACTTCTCCCTCACCCTCCCGAGTTAAATACGAAATCGAGCAGACTGTTGCGAGAAACTCCTTATGCCGCCGGTTCACCCCATGATCGATGGGACAATACCTCCTCTAAATCCGGCAGCAGAGCCCTGTAGAGTGGAAGTGGATTGTAGCCTCACCTCTCCAAGTTATTTTGAGGGGGGGTGGAAGAAAGAAGATATCCATGTGATGATGTAGTTGGAAAAATTATCTTAAAGCACCCCCAGTTTGCTTACTAATTTGCAATAATCCTTGTGTTTAGTTGACCCCCACTACAGGTGTATTAAGTACCGTACAAGGCCATACTCGAAATCAAGATACATGGAAGGTTTAGGGGTACATGTATGCCTAAATGGAGATTTAAGTTCACTAAGAGGTACATGTATATTAGGTACTTAACCTGCCCTGGTAAAGTCGACAAAGTACGTAAAACGACACTATTCGGCCCCGCAAATTGTCAAAATAGGTAACTATACCAGTTGAACCAGTTGAATATCGTGAGCTCTTCCCCGCCACCCATCTCCTTCTCATGCCATGCCTTGAATGAGTGAGAATGAAAAATAAGTTAGTAGACAGGCCGCTCGAAACTGACTCAACACAGGTATATAAAGGTGAGTGGTAGGTAGGTCAAATATATTCCTTCTTAAATAACTCAACCCTCTCATCCTTCTCATCCTTAAAAGGCCGTTTAAAGGAAAAAAGGGGGGCGCCATCTCATTCTCTTCAAGTTGAAAACAAAATCTCAAACTCGCATACTTTGCAACAAAAAAAAAAAAAAAAAAAAAAAAAAAAAAAAAAATAAAGAGGGCATTTCTACTTACTGATAGTGGACGGATAGCCATA